>JAPDSC010090404.1:0-25950 GCA_026290005.1 Latrodectus geometricus | reverse complement strand
GTCCTTATTTGGACCTTGCGCCATTAAAACCAACCAACCAACCAACCTCATTAACAATAATGAAAACATGTTACTTCTTGGCATCTTATTATTTCCGCTTGGCGAAAGTAAAAGACAACACCACTTCCGTTAATCAACTATTGGCGATACGAATTCCTCGAGTTGCTGCTGCAAGCACAAAAAAATTGCTTCTTTTCGGCAATTCATAACGCCAATAACTTTCATTTGGCATAAAATTTGGGGAAAACTTGGCAATGATCAAATTTCAAATGCGCAGCTGTAAAAAAAATCTGATATATCATTGGACGACGTGTCCGAGTTGCCCAAAATAGAGCTGTGACGTCACGTAATGTTAAGTCTATGGGAGTTGCCAAAGTGAAATATCAGCAACTGTAATGTAATAGGGGCTTTATATAAAAAAACGTTATAATTTGGCTAGCGATACTGTTAAGATTTAAATAAATCGTGAAAACAATCATTCAAATATTTCGTATAAATTAGGGGAAACTGTATTATGAAAATTATGTATTTTTATTTCAAATGAAGTTCATGTCTATATATTAGATAATTAAGCTCATTGGAACAAATAGAAAGGTCATATCACAAAGCAATTAGAAGATTGGTAATCCGTATTTTAAGGTGAAAGAAACGCTGATTACTTGCCATTGAATTGGTTTTACAATATTGAGAGAAATTTACTATTCGTAAGAATACAACTCCTTTAAAGAAAATACTTAAAATTTAATAAAATAGAATGATCATTGCAATCTAGACTGTACAATATTCAAGAGAATTGTATCTTTATGTCTAATATTAAAGTGAAGCTTTTATCAGGAATTTTCACATGACTAATTTTTGCTCTGTTAATGTTTCAATTTTAAATTCACTAAATGTATTATGTTTTCTGAGATACGCAGGGGCCATAGTGTCTATTCTTACAATAAGATTTTCTGTGTTGAAGTTTACTAAAGTGCCTTTGAGCTGCGTATCCCCAAGCCGGGGGACTCTCGAACGAATGGTCAACGCCCGTCTCGTATATGTCTTAGAAGAAAATAAATGTATACATGTAAATCAGAGTGGCTTCCGTAAAGGGAGATCCACTCTAGATAACATTACATATTTGGAAACACAAATCCGCAACGCTTTCGTGCGAAGAAACCATCTGGTTTCCATCTTCTTCGACATCGAGAAGGCATACGACCGTACATGGCGATATGGTATTCTCCGTAAATTATATGATTTTGGCTTTCGGGGTAATCTCCCGATATTCCTACAGAATTTCTTACGCTCCCGAGTTTTTAAAGTTCGTATTGGACACCTTTTGTCCAATACTTTTATTCAAGCTGAGGGTGTTCCCCAAGGCTCTATTTTAAGTCCAACACTTTTTAATTTATTCATAAGTCATATTCTTCATCTTTTATCATCTTCTATTTATGGCACAATGTATGTAGATGACCTGCAAATATCTTGCCAAGGATCGAATATGCGTTTAATTGAGAGACAATTACAAACATCTGTTAATAAAATAGCTGCATGGTGTGCAGAGAACGGCTTCACATTATCTCCTAGCAAGAGCTGTTGTATCCATTTCTGCAAAAAGACCAGCATTCATAACGATCCTGCTATCAAATTGAACAACACTTCAATACCTGTAGTCAACGAGATCAAATTTCTTGGTGTGATATTTGACCGAAAACTGACCTTTCTTCCGCATATTTTATATTTGCGGAAGAAGTGTGAGCGATCGCTTAATATCCTCAAGGTGTTGTCAAATACATCTTGGGGTGCTGATCGCTTGTCACTGCTTCGTGTCTATCAATCAATCATTTTGTCTCGTATTGACTACGTATGTGTTGTCTATGGATCTGCTAGGTCTTCTGTCTTACGCAGATTGGATACTGCACATCACTCTGCTTTGAGAATATGTTCAGGCGCATTTCGCACATCACCCGTCCAGAGTCTTTACGCGATTTGTCAGCAATTGCCTTTAGACCTGAGACGAATGCAGCTGTCTCTCAATTACTACGCAAAGGTCATGTCTGACCGACAACACCCTTTACGTTCCTTGGCTTTTACTCCTGCATTGGAGAGATTGTATGATGCTCGCTCTTATAGCATCCAACCTTTTCTCACTCGTATTAAAAATCATCTTTTTTTGACAGACCCATGTGGTGTCCGTTTCATTAAAACGGACTTGCTTTTACATCCACCTTGGTTTGATCCACAGATATCCATAATTAATACTTTTGCTCAGTTTCGGAAATCGGACACAAATCCAACGATTTTTCAACAGCTTTTTTATTCACATCGCTGTCAGTATTCTTCTTATACGCCTGTATTCACGGATGGATCAAAAATTGCAGGACATGTAGCCGTAACTCGTATTATTAAAGAAAATGCCACAACCGACAACCTTCACATGTCCTGCTCCATATTTACTGCTGAAGCTATGGCAATATACCAAGCGCTTCAGCTCGTGAATACAGAAAATTACTATAAAATTTGCGTATACACTGACAGCTTGAGTGTTATAGAAGCGTTGAAAAATTCGAATAAATATAATCATCCTATTGTGTCCAAAATTTTCCAGACTGTAGACTCCCTTGCTGGCAAGGGATATGATATTAAATTCTGTTGGATCCCAAGTCATGTAGGTCTGGAGGGCAATGATAAAGCTGACGCAGCTGCTAAATCTGCATCGGCTACATATCATCCATCTGTCCCTCTTACTGATGTGAGAAAGGTTGTTAAAAAATTTGTTAACTCTCTCTGGCAGGAGTTATGGAGTATGCAGGTCACTAATAAATTATGTGCCATATTTCCATATTTCACCCCATTATCAGTTTTACCGATGCGAAGAGCAGATGTCAGATTGACTCGCCTTCGTATCGGACACACACGTTTCACACACGGACATTTGTTTCTCGGTGAATTGAATCCATGGTGTGAAATGTGTGGTGTGCCATATACTGTCTTCCATATTTTAATTTCATGTAAAGATTTTAGCCTATATCGTTTTACCTTCTTTAAAACAGACATTTTAACTATGTGTGATTTAGTGGGGGAGCCACCCCACAGAAACCTTTTTGCATTTTTAAAGGCAATTGGTTTTATTTATTTTATTTAAATAGTATTACATCACTTTTATGAATTTTATTTTTACTTTCATTTTACTAATTATACTTTAGATTTTAATCATACAATATACACTTATTTTTGTATTTTAACATTTTAACGTTGAGTTCGGGTTTTTAACAAGGTTTTAATTAAATATAATTTTTGGCGCAGCTTGTCCTCATTGGACTTTGCGCCATAAAACCCAACCCAACAACAACAACCCCAAGCCGGGGTTGCATAATTCGCAATTGGCCGCAATAGTTTTGTATATAAGCAGTTTATTTTGGATGCCAAGTTTGGATTTTCTGCCCATAAGAGTGTGAAGTTGTGCCCCTGCTTGTTCTAGTTTTTTGAGGATGTTGTCAATATGAGCAAACCTGGTGAGTCTTTTATTGATTATTACTCCTAAATATTTTAATTTTTGGGACCAGGGAATCCTGGTACCTAATAGGGAGAATTCCTCGGTTGGTTTGCGTTTAATTCTGAACAGGATTGCCACACATTTGTCCGCGTTAACGGTTATTTCCCAGTCACTCAACCATTTTTCGAGTTTGGGGACGTGTTGTTTGATAAGATGTGAGGCTCTGTTGTCATCAGGTCTCGCGGACATAATTGCCGTATCATCAGCAGAGATGTATCTGTAAATGTTTTCCTGGGATGGCAAATCAGTTAAACTGAGAATAATAATGGTCCGAGAATGCACCCCTGTGGAACTCCACTTAATGTTTTCTTCGCTCGAGAATTTATTATTTATTAACTTTAAATTTTCTAGTTTTTTAACCGACGTTACGGTTATAGGTAGATTTTTATTGTTTATAAATTGACAATAGAGGCTTCAGAGTTATTTAGCAGGGGGGTGTCTATTCGATAGCTATTAAAGTGTTTGTTCACTAGGATGGCAGTACCGCCAGGCTGCAGTATGGGAACCTGTTATCACCATTGATCTTATCATTTCTATAGATGTTAAATAAGTAATTTTTGAGTTGTAGTTTGTCATTCAAATGAGTTTCCTGTAAAAGAATGATATGAGGGGTGTGATTGTCTGTAAATTTCCTGAATTCGTCAACTTTTGAATAAATTCCATTTGCATTAAATGTGCATATTTTTAGCGAGACACCTCGTGTGCTCTTGGCTCGATGTTAGTCCTAGCTTGGGTTGGCTTCATGGCCTCCATCATATGGTACAACATATGTGCGTCATCAGTTTTCGATTTTTGGGGCAATATTTGTTAATAATTTGCATAAATGCTTTATTGTTAATAATGTTATTTATAGTGTTAACTAAATTCATTATATTTAAAGTTTCGAAATTGAAATTAAAATTATTATTTTCATAATTTTCAGTCTGATTTTTATTGTTAGTAGTTTCATTTTGATAATTAGTGGTATTAGTAATAATATTTTCAGTGTTTTGTGTGGCACCCTTAAGTGCAGCCACATAAGATACATTTCTATTACCTTTGTTGGTGTTGATTATATTATTTTTAATTTTTGGGTATCAGGAACACCCTCTGTAATTTGCAGGGTGCTGCCCCCCCACAGTTGGCACACTTGGGATTTTCAATTTTTTCTTTGCTTAAAGGGCAATCGATGATTTTGTGCTAACCTGCACACTTGACACATTTGGTGCAAGCATGCAGTTCTCGCTGCTGTGATACCATAATTGGCAGTTTTGGCATTGGGGCGCGCCTCCTGGCGAATTATATTTCTCTATTTTGACAATGAAGTGTCCTAGCGCACTTTCATTTGAAAATATTTTTTGAGATTTCACTGTTAGGCAGCTGGATTTGGAATAGAGGCAAAAGCCTTCTATCCTCTCTGCTTCTACGCATTTGATTTTTAACGGTATGTAGTTTTTAGTTTCAAGGTAATTTTTGATTTCCTCGACAGTGTTTATAGGTAATCATCTTATGACAACTTATAGCCTCCTCTATGATCTGGCCAGTATTACGTAATGTTTGTTTTGTTCATCAAAGAAACTCGTTAGAGCTCTGTGAGCAGGTGTTTCAACGTAGAATTTAAGAAACTCCCCGTCTGGTTTCCTAGTAATTTTGAATTAAAGAGTATTAATCTCGTTAAAGAAGTTGGCATATCTGACATCCGTAGCCACCATTATTGGTGGGGGTTTGGTGGGTTCAATGTTCTATACTGTATCATGAGCTACATTAGCGTTGTCATTGATTTTTTGGGTGTTATTTTCTATGGTGGGGGGTCATCAATAGTTTCTTCCATTAGGATAGAGTACATGTTGCTGGTTTCCACAGCAATCATTTTAACGGGTGTTGATTTGGTAGGACTATTGTCCTGACTAATGGTTCTTTTGTTATTAATTGGTTGGGGGTTATTGACATTAGGAGGGTTTACAGTTATTGGAGCACGTTTAGTAATAAGTTCAAAGTTACGTCATTAAATACGATCTAAATAGACATGGCATGCTAATAGCAACTAGTTTAACTTCTATGTTACATTTTGAATATTTATCATTTGACATTAATTATAATCCTTATTTATATAATATATTTACATACAAATTAAAAAATTTTTGAAACATATTAATATCAATATTTAGGATAATTTGACATGGATAAGCTTTTTCATTCACATAGTAAAAAACATCTTTACCAATATCAATGAAATTTAAACTGCACTTACCTCCGTTTATGAAGAAAATATCCAAGGTTTTTAAGCGTTTCGCTTTATTTGCCGCAATGATCTTATCCTCGTTATTAGCACAATTGTTGGAAGTAATTATTTGTTTGCACCTTTGAGCAAGCACTTTAATCACGTTGTTTACACA
Organism: Latrodectus geometricus; assembly: GCA_026290005.1. NCBI lineage: Eukaryota > Metazoa > Arthropoda > Arachnida > Araneae > Theridiidae > Latrodectus > Latrodectus geometricus. The sequence continues at coordinate 20,037 of JAPDSC010090404.1, read as the reverse complement.
TTCTTTAGTCACTGGAATTTGAAGGCTGACTAGAGTTCAGCATACATGTTCTGGATTTAATCACAAGGTTGATAACCGTGCCTCCTGGCATGTGTTAGGAAATCTGCTAATGCTAGGACTCTGGGGTGATCACTTTTATTGTAGGGCTCACTTCCATCGGGTAAGGAAATATGAGAGGTTGGTATTAGTACTGACTTCCGCATCCACCTGTGTTTTATCTTCGTCAGTTCCACAATTATCGAAATCACTTATTTTGCACTGGATCTCACTGTTGGTAGAAACAATCATTTGTGTGGACTTGCTGCTTCCATGTTGTAAATCCATCGGGGAGTCGCTGGCATCCATATAGATGTTTTTCGATTTATTTCCATCTCCGGAACTGCCATTTTTTGAGATAATTGACCTTTGTTGGATCTGGCCTGGATACGCCTTTCCATCACTGGGGCATCATAGAAACATCCTGGTCTTGTAGCAATTTGAGTTCAGGTTGCTGTATAATAGCAGACTTCTGCACCACGCGTAACTTATTTCCTTCGTCGGCTACTACCGATGTTAGGGTAAAGTTTTGGCCGCTCGGGTCGTTCCTCGGGCCCGCTTTCTGCATTCGAATAACGTATTGGGAAAAAGTTGAGAGCTTTCTCTATGCAAGTCTTTCCTCCTCGATGTCCGATAGCGTCATTGATAATTTACCTTATAAGAAAGTTCTTGCCAATTTTAATGAAACAAAAGAACGTAGAAAGAATATGGAAAGTGCCATTCTTACATTGTATGGAAATTGTGTCCATTTTAAAAATTAGAATTATAACAAGAGAATCTATTCTTCCAATATTCAAGGTAGTTACAGAATTGAATTTTGTGACATACATTAAACTGGAATAATTGTCCTTGCTAAGTCTGCTGTTGATATCAATTTATGGACATATGCATTTCACCATGGGATTTTAATATTTTTACAATTACAGAATTAAGAATATTTGTGGCAAGACTTTCCACGAATTAGTATGAACAACATTCTGTAATAACGATGTAGTTTGTGAGTATTTTATTGTGAATTCAAAGAAGTGAATAATTAATATTTGTATCGTAGTTCTATTTTCAAGAAGTAATCTGTCAACATTTTTATTTTGAAGAAATTGCCAATTGTTAAAAATCTCTAATTCTTCTGTAATCGAAATAAGCTTTATAATGTAATCCGTATAACGCAACTCTAAGATTGCTTCTGCTTTTAGACAAAAGGTTTCCTGCAAGACGATCGTGGTTTACACACCTTGGTAAATGCACAAAAGGCCTTGGAGTTTTGACTGATTCCGTGCAAATCTAGTTATATCAGTGATATGTTTTAAGCAGATTGGTTCTAGTTTTTAAAATGTGTTGATTTAATATTAGCATAAAAAATACCTTACAGCATTTAAGAATCTGTTATTGTGTTCCGTAAGAGTTTTATTTCTGGAAATTTTCTCTGTAAAAGTGGACCTATCACCGGTATTTGATGGATATTCCAATATTCAATTACCGCATTGGCTTTTATGACAGTTATTAAACTGGAAAAGTTACCATTGAATATCCTAGCATGATCAAAAATTTTGTTTTGTTTTAGAATGGAATTGGCGTTTGGAACGCCACTTGTTAGCTTTCCACATGAACACACTAGAATTCCTGAAGTCTCCCTGATATTTAGGATATTTGTTTGGCTTAAGATTCTGTAAAACATACAATAAATCGAACAAGGATCATTTAAATCGGTGTTCACCAGAATAGGAAATTAGGAAAGTTGACAGATTCATACACTGATTCTTGGCCGAACAATGGCCGATGCATTGAATACTTGATAAAGGATATTTACTACCCAAACTTGCATCAAATGTCTAAAAATGCTTGAAATAATTTTCTGCAAGTAGAGAATGTAGGTATTGGAATTAATTTGAATCAGATTTCCATATGCGAAATTAACTATGAAGGCAACACAAATTGTTGCCAATTGTTGGTTTCGATTTCCGTCGCTTCTGGTGAACAATTCTTACGTGTCCTTTCAGAGGAATTTATATGTAATAAAGAAAGGTGCTAATTAGAATAACAAGAGTAGTCTCATAATAAAGCTGAAAGAATATAAATTAATATTACTCAAATTGTGCGGCAAAATCAGCACTGGTTACTTGTCTTGAATTGCCTTTGAGATATTAAGAATTGAAAAATTTCTAGACCTTGTATGGAATGTGCCTACTTTAAAAAAAGTTTGGAAATTTAGTAAATTTGAATTTATCAAATAAATCTCCAGACCATGTAATATTTAAGGTAATTAACTTGTTGTTTATGTCCAATATTAAACTCAAATGTTTCTGATGAATTGTTTAACAGGAGTAACTTGTGCTTGGGAACACTGGTATTTCTACTTTCATTAAAATAATCAATTCTTTTGAAGCTTACGTCTAGTTTATTTGCTGGTTTTCCGTACGAAGCTAGCATTCTTATTTCCGAATAATTTTGATCATTATTGGATTATGATTCTTTGCGTAGAAAAATCTTTTTTAAAAATACCCTTCAATCAAATGGTTTGTATTCATTATAAGGGAAGCTGAACATCTTTTTAGGACTAGTTTCTCAAGTGCATGGCCACTGCATTAAGGTCTTCATTAGCAAGAGTTTTTTTTAACAGAACTTTATATTTGTTTCAGATGGCTTACTTTTTCACTCTAGTGACTATGCATACTTGTCCTGTGATGGCAATTAACAAGTCAGTTTTAGAAATGCTGTTTTTTAAAACGAGTAGAAAAGTACTGTAACAAAGGTAGTAGATAAAACATTGATATTGTTTTAAAAACAGCTTTGTTTACTTGTCTTGATTTAGGTTTGTATGCTAAAGAAGCGAAATTTGCTGGGAATTTCCCTGACAAAAAGGTATAGTTTAGGAATTTTGTTAAAGTTATTTCAATTCGGAATGATCACAGGAATCTATTTTAATATTAATGAGAATCAATATTTTAGTTTTAACCTGAGATATTTCACAATGAATTCGTTTTGTAAGTGATTAAAATTTTTATTAGGAACTTCATTATATTTACTTTCCTTAAAAATCAGCAATTTTGAGCTACCTTCTCTAACGCTACTTGGATTTTTCTTATCAATCGTACTTTCGTAAGTCCCACTCAAGATCTTTACTTTTCTTTAGATTCTGTAAGATGTACAGTATATCGTAGAAACCCATAGCTTTCGAATATTTAGTATCTATTATGAAAAAAAACAAGACTATTCATTTTTAAGATTAATTTCAAATGGGTTCTTCAATTACAGCCATTCCTATTTGATAGAGAAGAGCATTTCTAGAAATGAAACACTTATGGAATATAATATCAGATCGTTATCTGCTGCAACGAGATTTTTTATGATAAAGGTAACTCAGCATATTCCAAAAACTGGAGCTAACCTGGATAAAATATATCAATGATAACGAGAATTCATAAGTCCCGCTGATATTTAGGATATTTATTTTTTGGCTTAAGATTCTGTAAAACTTACAAAAAATCACGAAAACAAGTATCGTTCAAATTGGTGTTCACTAGAATAGGAAAATTGAGAAGTTGACAACTTCAAACGTACTGATTCTTTAACTATGGCTGATGCACTCAATACTTGATAAGAAAGAATATTATTAAACTCTCACCGTCAGTTGGAGTGCCATAGTCACATTGACCATGGTTTGTCTGATGAACTTATGATTGTTATTAAATCTAAGCTCACTATCATATTTGACACCCAAGAGCTTATGCTTTTGTATTGACTTCACAGAGGATCCATCTCACCTAAAGACTGGAGGACGTTTAGTTTACGCATCCTGCTGACATTTAACGCTGTCATTTTGTTCGGGTTGGACACTACCTTAAATTTCTGTACCCATCTGCTGATTGTACTGAGGACGGTTTCCGCACTTTTCCATAGAGTCACCTGCTACAACCAAGAGCATGTAGTCTGCAAAAACAAAGCCTCCAATCATGCGACATGCCCAGTCGCAGGGCGCTGTCAGTTACTAAGTTCCAAAATAATGGATCACTGCTCGATGCCTGTGGCACCCCTGTACTTGAACAATATTCTAATGTCCCTCAAAAACTATCAAATAGTTTTTCGGTTTTCAAAGTAGGACTTCACCATCTTGAAAACATAATAGCACCGTGTTTGGCCCAGGAGTTAAAGCACCTCACATGCTGTCTCCACCTATTGTCAAAAACCCACGGAACGTCTAGCGAAATCAGGTTTATAGACATTCCTTCCTCCTGAAAATATGATAGTGTAATTGAGACACACTTGCGCCATGTCATGACTGAGACTGAGGTGAGAATGAATTCTTTGTAAGGGCTTTATCTAGTACTTTGCCTATGCTATAAAGTAAACGAATTGATCTGTAGAAGTGCTTCAGACGCGTTATTTCCAGGTTTTGTAAACAGAATGAGCTTGGAATGTTTCCATGATCTTGGGAAATACATAAGATCCTCTATCTTAAGTATTTCTCAAGATCATAATCACTTGTTGAAAAGCAGCACGTACACTGTCAGGATTTCTTCCGAAAAGTGTCTGTACCGCCTCAATTGAGAAGTTTTCCAACCTCCACAGGTGCCTTATATGCCATTATCACTATTGCTACATGAGCTTGCAATGTTCCTCCGATTAGTATTCGTATAGTTTTCGTCATTTACTTAGTTTACCAAGAACAATCCAGCAACTGTTTTACTAACGGTGTCCTCTTCGTTTTAGGTCAGAGTACCATCCTTCAATCTGATGCTACTTATTGGGGCACTTTTGATGGCAGTTACCAACTACGAGCTTGTACGGTAGTGATCACGTGTTTGATTGCATCACTTCCAGGCAATACTTATCCCAGCTAGACTATTTTTTTTCTGAGTAGTACTTTTGTCACTCGGTGGTGCTTCTATTTTATATAGCGTCTTTCTACTCTTTCCTTCCTCGGAGTCTATACATTTCTGAAACCTTCTCAGATCTCTCATCTTACTTCGTAGTACCTGCAGTTCATCGTCCCACCATGGAACATGTTTTCTGGTTGTCATACCAGTATTCAAACGAAGCCTTCTATCAGATTTCTCTCAGTACTTTAATCATTTCATCGGCAACTTCATCCAGGTCCGTTCTATTCTCAACTTTTTTGATCTTATCACTAAGATCTGATGCTTTTTTATTAAAATCGAAGCCCAATCTCTTGAATTTAGAACATCCCTAGTCTATATTTTGCTGTTTTACTGTTTAGATACACTATCGAAAGGTCTATCCAATTTCTTTCATTTATGGTCTCAAATGTTTGCCAAGAGGCTGCTTCATTTAGCACCACGAGGTCATTTCGAATCAGGCACTTTACAAGAGTTTCCGCTTGTCTAGTTCCCACTTTAGACGAACACTTGGGGTCCCACAGCTGATTGCTGGTATTAAAATCTCCTATGAGTACTCTCGAGCGGGTCTTAATCATTTTCTCAAGAAACCACCAATCTCTGCTTTTGTCGGCACATAAACACTATCAACAGCTTCTGGTGTTGATCAGTCACTTATGTTGCTACTATTGACAGATCCTTACGGTTGATTAGAATCCCTAAGTTTGTGTTAATGACAATCGCAGCCCAGCTGCCATGATGGGGAATCACCGACCATGCTTTCGGGAAGAACTTTATCTCGCTTACCACTATGTAAGGTTCCTGTAATAAAAAGAATTCAGGTGAACTTAATTCTGACTCCTTTAGTACTTCAAGCTTGGCAGGCCAAGATCGTGCTCAGTTTACCTGTAGAAAACCATACTCACAAGCTAGTTTGGATGTCTCAACCATAACTGTTACGAGACTTCATTCTTTCACACTCACTTTTGAATAGTTTAAGAACTCTAGTTTTCCTTTTTATCACCTTAGCATAGGACCCGCTTTGGACCTTGTTGGTGGCTTTGAGTTGACGGCCTCCTTCTTTCCGCTATTGATTTTTGCCGTTACCTTCCTCGGTAACTTATCGACCGCATTACCGTCGGTCTGGACAGCAGGTATCAATTTCTAAGCCCTTCTGCTGCAACGTGGGTTGATCACTCCCCCTATTCCTAACTATGCAATTTTTAAAAATTACGCAGTTATTATAGATTTTCAATAATACCTTTTTGTTTACAGGTTTTGAGATGGTTTTTTTTTTCTATGAGGGGAGCGTTGATATCTTAGGGTGTTGAGCTAGTTGAGCTTAAAGGTTTTTTCAGTATTCAATGGATGAGTTTTAAATAGGTACGATAAAGATGGCATTTTGTGCGGTGATATTGGATGTATTCCCAGATTTGAGTAAGCTACGGGTGAGAGTTTCTGGCAGTTTCCATATCTGATTTTGACTCTGTGGATGGTACGAATGCTGAAATGGTGTTTATGTTAAATTATTAATAACTACTGAACGTTTCCTAGTCAAGGACTACCCGGGCGGAAACATTGTTTAAATGTGTTCTGTTTGTGAAAGTTAGGTCTGGTCAACCAATGCTGTAACTGCTAATAAAAGTTGGTTCTGCATCTTTGGTGTTGAGCAGGAATAGGTTATTTGCTGTTCCAAAATTTGGGGCATATTTTACCTTCTATTGCCATTGTAATCATATTTCCAATTTGAGTGGTGATCATTTAGATCGGCTGCAACTGTTTTTAAACGCTTTCTACTAGCATTGCTTCCTGTAGTTCATGTAGAAAAGTATATAGTAAATAGGTATGTCTGCTATTTGAGGTTAAGTGATAGGCTGAGAGAAATGAATGTGCAATCTTTTGTTTGGATTGTTCCATAGTGCCGTTAGTGTGTGGTTCTTGGCAGCATAATAAGTCTAGCTTGTGATGTTCATTGTATTGTAAGAGGGTTGTGATCTTCTGACTAATCAGGATAATATTGATGACTTGATTTAACGTTAAAGGGCTGTTCTCTATCTGAAGGGTGATCGGTGCAGGTTTTGCGGTGGAAGAAGTTTGTTACGATTGAGCTTGTTGAGTTGTTCATTGGTTCGGGAGACGGTTAGCATATTGTGCGTAAAGTGGTAGTTGCTGTGTTTAGAAGTGATAAATAACTGAGTCAAGGCGAGCAGGCATTTTGTTGCTATTATGTATTATCTACTCCTTCCCTACAGTGTAACAATCAAGGAAATGTAAAGGTGAAAGCAGCATTGATTACTTCCCTTGAATTGGTTTCGTAATATTAAGAGGAAATTGCTATACATAATAATGGAACTATTTTAAAAACATTTAAAGAAATTGGAATCTTGTGGACTCTACAATATTCAAAATAAAACATTTTTATTAGCCTGATATTAAATTGAAACTCTTCCCATAAGTGTTATTTTCACATGAATAAGTTTATTTGTGAACATTGTTTCTATGTTCATTAGCCACTTGTTTGCCGTCTAGAATGCCACTTGCTTACTTTCCATATGATTCGAGCATTTTTAAGTCCTTTTGATTTTATAACTCCTTATGTAGCAAGATAATATAGCATGAATTGACATAATGTCGAAAGTCTTATCGATAACATACCTTACAAGAAAGTTCTTGCCATTTTTAATGAACCAAAAGAACGTTGTAAACGTAAAGTGCAATTCTTACAATGTATGGAAATTTTGTGCATTTAAAGTTCAAATTAGAATCATAAGAGAATCTAATCGTCCAATATTCAAGTTAGTTATAGCATTGAAATTTTTGACAGCCATTAAACTGGAATAGTTGCCCTTGATAAGTTTGCAGTTGCAATCAATTTATGGACACATCCATTTCACCATGAGACTTTTAATAATATAAAATTAGTGAACTAACATTTGCAGCAAGACTTTCCGTGAGTTGGTATGAACAACATTTTGTAATAACGATGTACTTTGAGTATTTTTTTGTGAATTCGAAGAAGTGAATGATTAATATTTAATGAATTGAAGTAGACTTTACAATGTAATCTGTATAACGCTACTCTAAGGTTGTTTATGCCTTCAGGCAAAAGAAAATTTCCTTCGAGACGGTCAAGGATTACACACCTGGGTAAATGCACAAAAGGCCTTGAAGTTTTGACTGATTCTGGGCAAATTTAGTTATATCAGTGATGTGTGTTAAGCAGGTTGGTTCTTGTTTTTGGAATGTGCTGATTTAACATTAGCATAAGAAATTCCTTGCAGCAGATAACAATTTGATATCGTGTTCCATAAGAGTTTTATTTCTGGAAATGTTCTATAGAGAACTGGAACTATCACCGGTATCTGATGAATATTCCAATATTCAATTACAACATTGGCTTTTATGACATTCATGAAACTGGAAAAATTACCATTGAATTGCCTAGAAATTACCATTGAATCTGAAATTTTATTTTAGAACGGAATTGACGTTTGGAAAGCCACTTGTTAGCTTTCCACATGAACACACTAGATAGAACTTTTGAATCGAGAATTCTTAAGTCCCACTGATATTTACGATATTTATTTTTTGGCTTAAGATTCTGTAAAACCTATGATAAATCGCGAAAACAAGTATCGTTCCAATCTGTATTCACTAGTATAGGAAATTTGAAAAGAGATGACAGTTTCAAACATACTGATTCTGAAACTATGGGCGATGCACTCAATACTTGTTAAGGATATTTATCACCCAAGTTTGCATCGAATAACTAAAAATTTTTGCAATAATTTTCTGCAAGGAGAGAAATTAGATATTGGAATTAATTTGAATCATATTTCCACTCGGAATTATCAATGAAGGCAATGCAAAAATTTTAGGCAATTGTCGCTTCTGGTGAACAATCTTCGTGTCCTTTCAGAGGAATCTGTATGTAATAAAGAAAGGTGCTGGTTGGAATAACAAGAGTATTCCCATAATAAAGCTGAAAGAACAGAAATTGATATTACGCATATTACGGCAAAACCAGCACTGGTTATTTATCTTGAATTGGTTTTGAAATATTAAGAATTGATATTTTCTAGATCTTTTGTGGAATGTGCCTATTTTGAAAAATGTTTTGAAACTTAGTAAAATTGATTTTGGAGGGATCAATGAAATTTGTAGACCATATAAGTAAGGAAATTGTCATTTATGCCAGATATTAAACTCAAATATTTTATTAATTTTTTAATCGGGCTTACTTGTTAGGGAACATTTCATTTGAATGTAGTAGTAACATTCCCTGGAAGCTTACATTGTATTATATTTACTGGTTTTCCGTATGAATCGTAATATTTATTAGCTTAAGTTTTTCCCTTCAATAAATCACAAATTTTCAATGAAATAGTTTGTATTCGTTAATGAAGGATCGATATCATTTTATGACTGATTTGAAATGAATTGTTTCCAAAGTATATGACCACTGTGTTAAGATCTTAATTAGCAAATTTTTTTAATTTATCCTTTGATATTTGTTCTTTTAGAGGACTTACATTTGGGTTTACTCTAGTAAAATATGCATGCTTGTCCTGTTATCAAGGAGTCAGCTTTAGAAATGCTTTTATTTAAGACAGGTAGAAAAGATAGGGTACAAAACTGATATTGTTACGAAAACAGCATTGGTTACTTGTCTTGATTGCAAATGTTTACAATATAAAGAAGCTAAGTTTGCTAGACCTTTTCCTGACCTAAGGTTCATTCCTAGGGTAGTGTAAAAGTTTTGTCGAAGTTATATCAATTCGGAATGATCACAGGAATCTATTCTAATATTCAAGAGAACTAATATTTCAGTGTTAAACTGAAATATTTCACGAGTTTAACGTTCTTGCACCACAAAACACAACCAACCAATCTGGACTTTGCACCATAAACTGTAAACCAACTGCATTCAAATCAACTGTAGCCACCAAGGTTTCATGAACTGATACCAATAGATTTCTTGTGCTGTGGGGATATTTGAAATCCGAAGTGTACAAGTTTCGTCCGCAAACTACATCTGGTTTGAAAAATGCCATCAACTGCGATTCAAGAGCTTCCTACTGCCGTGCTATCCGCCGTATGCAAAGTCTGATAATGTGTCAAAACTTCTGAAACGCAATAAATTGCTTTATTTTAGGCTGCTTGTATCCTTATTTGTTGCCTCACTTTTAGCCTATCTACTGTTAGTGATTTTCCGGCTGCAGTTGCCGTTCGAACACTACTTGGGGGCTTCTCATAATGAAGATCACATTTCAATACAAAAAAAAAAAAAAAAAAATTTCGTGTTGCTATTTCATATTCTCGAAATTTTCTCACTAACCGTAACTGTTAAAGTGACACTGTTATAATATATAAATGTTCTATAAAATTCTTGAGCGCATACGTTAACGTGCTTTATGACAAATATGCTTTCACTTTCTGAGAATGGTATGATGGTTAGGGGCCCATAGGTTGGTGTAGATTTACAATTACCCAATATGTGTATTCAGAAGGAAGAACACTTATTTGTAAACTTTGGGCTCAACTTTAGATAGCTAAGAATATTTATTGTGAATATGCAAAAAATTTTATATACTGTTGCAGAAGTAAAATTCATGAACTTTCGAATAAAATTACAAATTGGAGAAACAAACACAAGTGATTTTAGTAATTTATTGACATTTTAGGACCACTTTTTCCAATAAAAGAAAATAAATACAAAGGAATATTTTTAGCAGTCAAAGATATAAATTATAAAAATAATTGATAAAAATTATGAGCATAATTAAACTTAAAATACCAATAAAAAGTCCAATATTTACTAAAAATGAAATTTTCTAAAAGAAATTCAGATACTTTTTATTCGATTAACAAAATGAAAAATCCATTGTCAGATGAAACATCAGTTTTTCAATTCATGTAGCTTTATTTTTCCTGGTCTTCATTTACTGGCTAATCTATAATGACACTAGAGTAAGCAAGTAACCAATGATGTATTCAAGTAGCCATCATCCATGATTTTAAAGGTTGTTCAATAATGTAGGGCTTCGTGGAACATGATATCAATACACACAACTAAAACAGCACAAAATTGAGAACTTTTCCAAATGGTGATTTTTTTCAATAAAGTATGATTATTAATAAACTTAAAAGAGGTGTGGAAACTGTCATATTAAATAACTTCTAGAAATTTTGAACTTTCATCACAATCAGCATTGACTGGACATCATTGCTCAGCATTGTAACTGTCCAGTCATTGGCACTTTTTTTTCAGCTTTATAATTCATGATGACAAGAAAGAATCAGTTGGCGAGATTTCTCGTTAACCAGTCCAAGAATTCTGTCACCCTCGTGTAGACCCCGGGATATCCAGGCTGTCCGCAAAGTTTACCGAAGGAAACGATGCCAACCAAATAATAGTTACCCCCTTCACCGACTGACATCAGTGGTCCGCCAGAGTCACCCTGAAATGAAGGGAAATATTACTAAAAGAGATAATTAAATTAAATCTTACCACACCCACATTATTCCTAATTTGTATACTAATTTGAAAAGTTTACATGTAACAAACGTTCAACCATTTTTTTTTTCGACGTGCGCCATGTTTGTTCGACCTTGCGTAAAACCCACTCAACCAATCAACTAGCTCATATGCTTTCTATTTCGCGTTTTTTTGGTTAAATAATTTTAAGGTCACATTGAAGTTAACAAATTTTTTCTATTTAAATACATATAAGCATTTTGAGAATTTTTCCATGTGTTAAAAGGGAAATTAATTTTTTAATGTTCATTTACATTATTTCATTTGATAGCAATTTCCGACTGTTTAGTAAATCTTAAGCACTTTCTAAGTGAATTTTTTTTATTTGTTAACATTCCACTTTATAAAAAGCTTTCTCTAAAATATGTCGTTAATAAAATATTAAAACAAATATTTTATTTACAACACGTTTTATAATGCTGTAAAAGGAAATTCTCTTATATAAGAGTAATGAAATTTTTTTAATATATTTTTATGCGTTCATTGTATGCGGTCCTTCTTTATCTTTCAAAAAAAGTTCTACTGTAATTCTGTTCTTTCAAACTGCATAGTTTGATTTCCCATGCTTTAAATTAATGAAGATATTGATAGAAGGGGGCAAGACTCACCTGACAAGAGTCTTTTTCTCCAGTATCCACACCTGCACACATATAGACCCTGGTGATGTTTACTTCCTTCTCGTAAGCTTTCCTGCAAACGTCTTGACCTTGAATATCGAAAGTTGCCTGCCTCAACACGTCACTAGATGGTCCATCTGAAAAAAAAGGCATTCTATTTTAGTTAAAGTTCCTTATCAAAATTTAATTAAAAAATAATTTTTTAATTTCTTGCACTCCGAAATCATTAGTTAGGGGTTTCAAACGATAACAAGATGGGTAAAATTAGTGTTATTGCTGGAAAAGATTATTATATATATATATTTTTTTTTACCTCAGTGAAGTATCCACTGCGTCAAATGCTTTCAGAAAAAAGTAAGCCTGTTCAAGTGTTACAAGGGAGGAAACCCGGAAATTTCTAATCACCCAGCATTAAAAATGTGCATGAAGCAGGTAGAAAAGCAATATTTATTTTATGTTCAACTGTGGTTGGGATTGAAATAAAGTCTGTATGCTCTGAAGAACGTTATCATATACCTAGACCACCAGATGGATTTTCCAAGTTTGTATTCTTGCGCCATGAAAAACCGAAGTATCAATGACTATTTCATTCAGAAAGCAACGATAGACTGGACTAATTGAAAAAAAGCTTTGGTCTTTTGTAGCCTGAAGTAATGGGTTCTATACAAACTCCATCCAAAGAACTGGTGACTAAAGGCACGTAAAATAGATTCTGAATGCAACTTCTCTTTGCCATTGTGGCTTATTGTGGAGAGGTATGTGCTAGTTCAGGGGTCGACCTCATCATTTGATGGTGGTTTAAAATTACGAGGTGATTTATTGTATATTAAGCGGCTTTTCAGTAAGCAAAAATAAGCAACCGGAAACGTATTGTGAGCAAACATTGTATTGGATGTTCAAATACTTAAAGGGAAAATGTTTGAAGGTGTTCGCAATACATCTTAAACTACAGATCCCTGTTAAATAAAAGAGTAAAAAAAATGACAGTAAAGTGACATAAAAAAAGCATTTCGATTTCTTAAGTGCGAGATTACAGTTTGAATTTAATATTTTGTCATGAAAATTACAGATAGAAAGACTTATGTTTAAAGTTACTATTTTGAATATTATGGTTCTAAGAAAATTCAACTTGTGTGTATGAAATTGAAGAATAAATCAAAAATATTTATTCTCGGATTCTCTTCAGTTTTATTACTATGAAATGGTATAAATGTTTGTGGGCTGCACATAGTGCTATTGTTTCTATTGAATTTTCAGTTGGCTGTTTTCCATTATCATCTTGTTCTGTTATGTTGCGTAATAAAAAGATGTCGTAAATAGTTACAATTTGTAATAACGTCATTGGTTATAATATCTCAATGTTAAATTTACTCTTGTAATAATTTTATTTATTTTTTTTATTGTAAATGAATACGACATGATTATCAAAATTGGAATTTCCATAACATTATGTTTGATATTACGGTAAGTTTTAAAGGCATATATCATTATTTGATAAATATCTAGAAATTTGCAATCACTTAGAAATTTAACATAAATTTCTACAGTATGATGCCATGGATATTTTCGAAATAGTTATATTAAAAATTTCAATTTTCATACTTGCTATTTATAATCATAATAGTAATTAAATTTAAATGTAGTATAAATAATATTTTTATAAAAGTTCATACTTACACAAATTAAAAGAAAGTTTCATATAATATGTGGTTTATCAAAGCTACCAATCTAATTTGTAAATTATGAATTTATATATGCGGACTGGTTTGTTTTTAATATTAAGTATTCTTAATTCCCCAAATGAACTGAATATTGGCGCAGCTTGTCCGTTTTGGACCTTGCGCCACAAAACCCAACCAATTAACCCAAATAAACTGAATATTGGCATTAAAATTTGAATTTAATTTTTTATAAAAAATCTTAATCTCCATTAATTATAAAAAATGATTTACATTGTAATCTATATAGAAATAATCTGATTAAATATTTAACTGGAAGAATTTTAGTATTCATATTGAAAATTATATTGTAACTTATTAAAAGTAATAGAGCATTAATTACGAAAATCCTGGCCATTGATAAATACAACTTTCGATCGAATATTTATACATTATTTTGTACATTTTGCTAGATTTGTTAATTTTTCTTTTAAGTATAAATAGTATAGGTGATTCCAAGATTCTATACTAAAATATGTTATACACGGTCGTCAAAAATTCCTCACTTTGAACGAGCATAGAAACCATATTTCTCGTGGTACAAGGTTCAATTTCTGAGATAAAGTAATGTAAATGAAAAAAAAATATGTTTCATTTATACTGTCTAGTTAGTTTGGATAATCTAAGGTATATTTTCACTAAAATTCCATAATTTTTAAGAATTCTTGTTTCTAATCTCTTCTCAAAAATCATTTCATCAGATACATTTTAGTATATTAATTTTAAGATTTATTAACTGTTTTTTAATAAAGAAACAAATGCTTGCATTCTTAAGTAAGAAATGAATTTTGCAGTATATATTGCAGAGCAATTATTTAGTACCAATATAAATGTTTATAGCTTCAGAATTTTTTCCCATATTAAAGTTTTCAAAGTTTACTTTCTGTAAATCCATATTTCGCAGTCAATGCAAGCTTAATATTTACCTTCTGTTTTCTATTAGTGTCTTCCAATAGGGGATATTTAAAAAATTAAGGTTTTAAATTATATAAATTTTAAAATTCTACTTATATTTTAATGCAATAATTTTTTTAAAGATATTTTAAGCAAATTCTAGCCTAAATATAGTGTTAGAAATAATTAAGTATATATCAATTAGCGTATTCTATTTGAAAATTAGAATACACTAATTGATATACTTTAGTTATTAACTAATTGGTATACTTTAAGTTATTATTTCAGCTACTGAAGTGAAATTATTATTTCACTTCAGTAGCTGAAATAATAACTTTTTCTACAGATGTGTTTTTTTTTTAAATAAATAGAAAAAAAAACTATATTTTGTTTTTGAAGTTTAGAAATTCCTTCATTTGAGGAAATAATGAATTCTCTTGCAGATTCCTTGGAATAAATCCAAGTAAAATCACAAAAGTCAACGAAGATAGTAAAGGAATTCAATAAATTACGAAGTTGCTAAACTAGTCAATAAAATATCAAATTTTGAATGGAACTTTTAAATGATTGATTTTAATTAATATTTTTATGGTATTTTCATTTCGTGTTTAATAAACATGTTCTATGGATTTATTTTCTCTTGATTTAATAGTTGATTAAATTGTATAATTAAATATTACAGTTACAAGACTTTTTATCGCTAATTTTATATAATTAGGCTAAATGCTGTTACAAGTCTTAAAATAATATCACATAATTTTCATTATTATAGTTAATATTTATTTTTTGATATACTCTTTATAATATATGAGATATCATTTTATGTCATTGTATGGATTGATATACAAAAATAATTATCATTATATATAAAATTTTACAGGGAAAAACTATATTTACTCTTTATTTCTCTTTAAATAAGCATTTCTGTAAAAAATAAAAAAAATTTTTTGCAATATTTTGCAAAAATGTAACAGAACAAACTGGCAGACCAGTTGCTAGTTTTTCGCTATAACTTAACAGGTTTTTCTACATAGTGTAAAACTACTTGTAAATTATTTTCTTTATTAAAATCTCTTCTATACATAGCTCATGTCATTCGGTGATATGCAATTGTCATATGATGCAAATACGCTTAATGTTTTGTATTTACTACATCTGCTTCATTAATGTGCCAAGACAATGATTTTAAAGATAGTAATTATATATATGAAACATTTAAGGGCTAAAAGTGATGCTTGTTACCATGACAACTGGTTTAACATACATGTTCAAAAGGAATATTGAAAGAGCACTCACTAAAAGCAGTCGTTCCAAATCCGATGACAGTACCCTTCCGACCTTGTAGATCGTCGTCACGAAGACTGTCGTAGGGAACGCAGACGGGAGCGATTCGCTCTGTGAACGAGACATTCCTGCTCAGTCGGAGCACCGCTATGTCATTCCTGTAAGTTCTGGGGTCGAATCTCTCGTGACGTCGGACAGCATCGACACCGACGTTGATGGCTGACGGCTCGTTCTCATTTCTCAAGTTGTGGGCTCCAAGCCTCACAGAAAGTTGTCGAGGGCTCATCCTGAAAAAAATGGTTAGCAAGATATAAACACCTATGATGATGATTAAGGATAAAATACTTCTCTCTCTCTGAGATAAACAGAATTCCATTTTTTCATTTATCATTCCATTATATGTTTTACCTTCAGGAAATGCAGATGTCAGACTGACTTGACTTCGTATTGGTCACACGCGTTTCACCCACAAACATCTATTCTTGAGTGATTTAAATCCTTGGTGTGAAACGTGTGATGAACCATACACAGTACATCATATTTTAATTGTTTGTCCAGATTTTAACCGTTTTCGCATCATATTTTTTAACAGTGATATTTTAACATTAAAAGACTTGCTAGGGGAACCACCCCATCGCAATCTGATTGCGTTTTTAAAAGCTATAGATTTTATTCATTTTATCTAAACTTAGAAATATTTTAATCACAAGTTTTAAATTTTATCCATTTTATCAATTTTCAAAAATATTTTAATCACAAGATTTATAATTTCTCTATAAATACGCATATCATTTTAATTAAACACTTTATTTTAAATGTTTATATTATTAAATTTTTAATGGGCTACAGCAAAGAGATTAGTTCCAAACAGATGTCTGGCGCAGCTTGTCTTATTTGGACCTTGCGCCATTAAAACCAACCAACCAACCAACCTGAGATAAACAGAAAATTCCAAATTCATGCTAATCTTCTGTGCATATAATTTCTGCCAAGTCAATTTTGATAGTAATTTATTTTTTATTTAGTTTTGATAAAAATGCAAATATTAAACAAAAAAAATTGAAAAATTTAGTAGTTGTCTAATTCTACATGACCATTTCGATCACCTTAAAACAATTTTGTTGAAGTAAGTTAAGGAGAAGATGTACTCTATCAAAATGTTTGTACTTAAAGACATTACAACTATAATTAAGTAACCACTGCAGTTACTATAGATATGCCAAGGGATACCAAAAGAGAAATCGAGTAAAGGTTGAAAATTATTTATATTAATAGTGAGGTTATTGAAGACGTGATTGAGCAGAGAAAACATAAATTCTGTACCTCTAATATTGGATAAATCATCTCTGTATATTGAACAAAAATTGCATTACAGATAGTTCACATAAACAAAATAAATCAGTAAATTACACATAGTAGCATCAAAAAAAAAAAAAGTCATTTTATATTTTAAGAAAATTTTAAAATCTACATTTATATGAATATCTACATTAAGTATGAAAAAACACTTACTCTATCTCTTGAATCTGGTTATAAAATAAAACAGGAGTAAAAAAAAATCAATGAACACGAAAACTAATTCTAGTGCGCAAATTTCGTATGTAGAATGAAAGAGCGAAGGTGAATTGAACAAAACTGAACAAAGGCGAAGTTTTTATAATATACTTTTATACACCTATAGAAAGTAAAAGTGTTTCAATACCAATATTTTTGGAACATTCATACACAATTAGGAAAATCGCACAAAATTCCCATAGAGAAGTATACTTTTATGATCATTGTGTAATAGGTTCTGACATGAAGGCGATGAGTGAGCTTATTCTCTGAATAACAAATGAGCATTAGATTCCGTAAAAGCTCAACATTCATAAGTCCTCTCAGAACGACGGACTATAACGAAGTTCATGCAGAGAAGGTTCTAGGCCTGATAAGAGTGGCTTTTCAAGCTAACCCACCGCATTATGAGTTTTACCATTACTAAGTGCTGGCATCCGTTTGACTCGTCTTGGTAACGGACTCTCACTTTACACACACATTTTATTCTCGAGGGAATTAAATCCATGGTGTGAAACGTGTGATGAATCTTACTCAATATATCGTATTTTAATGTCATAAACTGATTTTAACAAACTTTTACACTTTTTCAAAATCGACATTTTATCTAATTTGTTCAGGAAATCTGCCCATAAAAGACCTACTTGCATTTTTAAAAGTAATTGGTTTCTTGTATTTCATTTATGTTTAAACTTTGGGAAGTATAAGTATTGCTATTTTTCTTTTAATTCTAATTATATATTACATACAAATATTTTCGTGTTTTTAACTTTTTAAAGTTGCTTGGATTTATAAAACATTATTATCATATTATATCTTATATAGTTTTAGCACACACACACAGTTTGTCCATTTTTGGTCCTTGCACCACAAATCGATCCAGCAACAAAAAGCTAAGCCATGATGGACCTAATTAAATAAATCTAACTTAGATCATAATTTAACCAAACGATGATTTATAATATCTTGGAGAAAGAAGCAGATTAAACTTACGTCGTGGAACTTCTTCCAGTAACGACGCAATGAGCAGCCGTGACTACGTGTCTGTTTGTGACGAGGGCCCCTCCACAGTCGGGACTAAGCTCTCCATTTCTTTTCTCGACGTACACCACAGCCTAAGAAAAGAAATACTTGTTTTAAACAATCATTACTAATAATTTTATATTTATGTATTAACAATGAAAATAATTAGATTTGTGGTAGTTAAGCATATCAAGGGGTTTATTCAAGAACTTTTCTTAAGAACTTTCAAATAAAAATAATTAAATCTTAAGATTTTTTCTTAATATTTAATTATTTTTATTCGCAGGAAAATACATTTTCTCGTAAAACAATGAAGGCATCTCGAAAGATACTAAGCTTTAGATATGGAAGGTGACACAACTAAAATATTTAGATAAAGGAACAAATGGTTAATAATAATTTATCGCAAAAGCAAAATAATTTTAATCTTAGTAGATTGAAAAGTCACTCCTAATAGTTGTACAATCTAAAACTTGATTGAGTAGGAAGTTTTAAAATATTGTCTTACTTATTGATTCTATCTTAAAAGTGTTAACAGATCAACTAATTTGGTAAAATTCCGGGACAGTTAAGGTTACATTTCCAACAATCCAGAATATACTATTGCTGTAATACTTGGTGATTGAGTAAAAATATATAATGCCAAAAAAAAAGGCATATATTTTTAAACATTGTTGTGGGAAACATGTAATATAGTCTTCTGTTGCTGGTAAATTGAATCGAGAAACTTGAGAATAAAAATATTAGTTCTGTGATGCAGAATGTTGTTAAGAGATTTCCTATAAATTGAATTAGGAAATTTAGTACAACAAGTATTACCACTAGCTTAGAAATAGAATAGAAAACATTCTATTAATAGAACTGTGTGGTTTGATGGCATAAGTAGTACATTCCGCTGCAGAATGTCGTTGAGAAATTTCCGATAAATTGAAATGAGAGCCTTGGTACCACAACTATTACCTCTGTCTTAGGAATGTGATAAAGAACCATTCTAGTTACTCTGGTTTGATGGCTTAATAAGTACAATCAGCTGTAAAATGTGGATAAGTAGTTTGATAAATAGAACTAGGAGACTTCATAACATAAGAATTACCACTTGCTACAGAATCTCGTAAAGAATATCTGATAAATAGAAAAAGATTTAGTATCATAGGTTTTCGGAAATAGGTGTAAAATAGGCTTAAAATCTGTCCGATGAACAGAATTAGGAAACATGATAACACAAGAATTAAAACTGACCTCAGAATTGGCCCCTCAGGGGGTTTACTTTCTGTAAGTAAACACGGGTGTCACAATCCCGAGGTACCCCAGTGATCTTTCCTCTTCTTTCATTCCTTCTCTCTTCTACCCTACTGCTTTTTCTTCCTTTTCTCCCTCACTGTGGTTGCCTCTTTCGAGGTTGAGGGCTCCCCTTGAGCAGCTGTCGCCGCTCTGTTGCTATTAGCTACTCTTGGGGACTAAATCACCCACGTGTTTGCCGTGCGTGGAGACCCATGTCCCTGGAAAGGAGGGTCCTGGTAATTGAGGCCCCCAGAGACCAA
>JAPDSC010090397.1:0-20123 GCA_026290005.1 Latrodectus geometricus | reverse complement strand
TGTCACAAATGAAATGCATCCTGGTTATTAAAAAAAAATTAATGATCGAAGCACTTAAAGAATGTTGATGATTTGAGCAGCCTACTAATGGTAATTTCTTACTCTCTATACACGCAAATATGTCATTTAGAGTAAAGATATTTAATTTTTCTATACTCAAAACTTCCATTGTAGCATTTTCTAATGTATTTATTAATGAAACAAGATTTGTGGATGGTGTTAGAAGACCACCATTATTTTTGGCCTCAATTAATAAAGTAGAGCATTGTGGATCCCCCATTTCAATTAAAGCATTTCTGCAAAATTCACAAGTTGTAAATTTTCCAATCTTTCTTGCAACATAACCAGAAAAATAGCTTACAACCATATCACATTGATTCTCAGAAAGTTCAGAAATAATGTCAGAAATTTTCTTTTGTTTTATTGCCTTACATTCTTTCTTGGCTCTAGTAATTTTTTCTTGTAATTTATCTACCTATATAAGTAAATATCAGTCAATTTTGTGGACTATATACTTAAAAAGCAGAATAGTGAGCTATCACTTATAAATGTTGCATATAATTCCTAATGAAATAACTTCTTGATTTATAAGAAAACAATTGTGAAACAATACAATGGAGGAGGATAAAAACATTCATATTCAACAGATTTTAACAAATACTAAGAAAAAAACTACGTTGATAAATTGATTTATGTTATAAGCTTTACCTCTATTTTAAGCCTAGCATTTTGCCGTAAAGTATTATGAAGATATTGTCTCTTCTTCAACAGGAGAAATCTGCTGGGTACATATCTAGGAGCAATTTTTGGTTATTGAAGCAATTTTTACAACGACCAGTTTTTTTGATGTAAAAATTACAAGGAACATAACCTGAGCACCTTTTTCCTCTATAAATATAAAATCAGTAATTTTAATACATAATAAAGTTTATTTGCATTTAATAAATGGGATAATTATTTTACTTACATATTTGTAGCATCAGCACAGATGATATACTTCTCAACATCTTTAATGAAATTAAATATACTTTCCATTCCTGTCAGCCTGAAACTGTTCCCAATTGTAGTTAAAATTCCTTTAAAGATAACCTAATAAAATTGAAAGCTCCTAAGTAAATAAAATTATTGTACATTACAAATATTTTCTTCCAATAAAAAGAGTAATAGTAAACATACTTTAACATTAAGATTTTCATTTATTACAATCCACCTTTCTAAGCAATGATCACTGGTCCAGAACAAAAGAACTATAGAATTTCTTGTGATTGAGTATGACCATTGACTAGATGTAAAAAGAGGCTGCTGTAACTGTGTTTTTAAAAATTCAAAATTAAATTCTGGTGTTGTTGATGAGCATTCAAGTATCTCATGGTTTACTTCAGATAATGATTCTGTTATATTTTGTGTAACAGAATTTAAAATGAATATTTTCAAATTTCTAAATAAATAAATTAGAAAATGTTTTTAAAAGGAATACAATCCAAGATCATAAATTTTAACAAAAATTTGGCAGGCATTTCACAGATATTTCTAAATATTAACAAAAACCATTATTCTAATTTAAAGGATAAATACTTAAAAAAATCAAAATAAAATACTTAAAAAAAATCAAAAAATGATAAAACTCCTTACCCTGTACAAAAGTTTGTTCATTTTTCAATTTTGCTGGAAAACTATCACATTTTTTCTTAGTTGCATTTCTAACAGCAGGCATTTTTCTTTTTCTTGTGCTTGATGAAAGGTATTTGGGCAAGTTCGGGAAGATGCTTGGAATAGTATCTTTCATCAAGTTTGGTTTTCCTTTTGGCAACTTCCACACCTAGGCACATATACTCAAAATTTTAAAAAATGTCTCATACATTTTAAAAAATTTATACAACACAAACTACTTACAGTTCCATCTGATAGCTTTTGTACATAATAATTATCAATATCATCTTCTTTAAAGTGCAAAGAACACACTACATCTGAAGAAGTCAACTGTTTATCAGCCCGAGGAATTGCCTGTCTCCATTTTTCAAGCAAGTTTTGATCCTAAATCAAGAATACATTATAACATGCAGAATAAATTATTAATGTTATATTTATATGGTTATGCATGAGTACATGAGCTTTTTAAATACCAAATTATAATTATATTTTTTATTTTAGTCAAATCAGTGATAAAGATATTTACCAGATCTTAGCTTTAATATTGATATTAAATACATCTAAATTTAATAAAAAAAAAAAAAGGAATACACAAGCAATAGAGAAATGTGGAAGAAAAGTTAGATTGATATATAAACTTTTCCGCAAACCAGTATGCAGAAATAAAGAAGATAAATACAATTTATCATACTAAATCGTTGCATTTTAATTGACCAGCAACTATTTTATTACCAAAAGGAGCTAAACTAGATAATTGATTATACTTCGTCATCAAAATTTACTTGCCGATTTTAGGCCAGATTGCAAAAAATAATACAAATGCATAGATATTATTCATTACATAACATACACTAACTTATCAAGATAAAAATTATTAATTGGAAATAAAAGTAGATGAATTATATTTTGCACGTTGTCTTAGCTGACAATACCTTTGGTGCAGAAAACAAATTTGGTAGTTTTTCAACATTCTTCTTTCTTCGATCAATATCTGATTTATAGCCGCTTTTACAGCCAGGACAAAAACATTTATTTGGCATTTTAAAATAATAAAAATATTTGGAAATCACAAATACGAACTTCGAAATGCAACACAAAACAATGTAAACAAATTCGATTCTATAGACTTGAGATGCTTTTAACGCCACCTAGTGTCAAATATGTAAAGGAAAGTCTCTCAAGATCGCGCTCCATTTTTTGAAGCCTTCAAGGGGGAAGTGGTTAGTCTAGTATCCTAGTCTGTGCATCATACAAAGATGTCCCGTTAAGGTACCACAACAAGAGTGGACCGGCTATCGTAGGCTTTCCAAATTATTACACCTGCCGTGCGGGCAGTATGTCGTGGGACAGTATTGTTGAAAATCTATCATTCATCAGAGCACCTCCATACCCGTACACGGTTAACATCTATTCTCAAAACGATTCGGAATTTATCACTAAACACCTCGTTTTGCCAATCTGTACATTCCATGTCACTAGGGCTTGGCATAACTGTAGGCGAAGTCGCCGATGTTGCGGTGTTAAAGGCAATAAATAAAACGAGAGCTTGGATAGCAGATTCGCTTGATAGCAGATTTCGCGAACTAGCACCCCTACATCTGGGTGTATTGTGGAATAAGTCACTACTTGATCCAAGACACAGCATGGCTCACGATCCATCGTTGCTCTCGTCTCGTCGTTTTCTTGGTACGTAGCACGTGAGTACCATTTCGTGCTCACTGCTGTCAACATGTTCTACCGACCCAATCTAAGCGTTCGAGCCGTTGACCAACACGGCGTGTCAACTAGCCTGCGGCATTCATTTCGATGAGGAGGACTCTCTCAAATTAGCTTAACTGAGCGAAATGTCTTCTTACACATCTCCCTGGCATTCTTCGATTTAAAAAGTTTTCTAGAGTCAGTATGTGATTGTCACGTTTCTGAATTTTCCACTCTGCTCCGATTTACTTCAGGTGCAGTTCTGACTGCACCGTCACTGCCGAGTGTGTGGTTATTGGCACCAAATTTGTATCGTTTGCATGTCGGATCTCATTGCACGAACTTTCGCTTTTGTACCATTTTCTTTTTGGTGTGCTATTTTGAATGTTTCTGAGTGTATAAATATACTCTGTATATTAAGATTACTATTCATTTTATGTGCCAATAATCAGGATTGTTTTAAATATAAATTGACGAATAAATGAGAATTGATTACTTTAAGGTTTTAGTCATTGAATAGTAACAGAATATGTTAGATTTTTAATGATTATTCTGTGAATTATGAAAAACGTTACATTGTGCATAGTTAAATATTGCAGAAAGAAATCCAAAATATTGAAATCTACTTTTTTGAAGCTGAATTTTTGATACCATAAAAAACCTGCTTTTGTATCGGAGCTTCAAAATTAAAATGAATATTAACTGAAACCATAGTTAAATAAAATAAAAACAAACTCCAAAGTCAATTTTCACATAAAACTTACTTGAAATAAAATATATCTTGGGTTTTGATTACACAGTGAACTACACTACTGGCCATTAAAATTGCTACACCAAGAAGGCGACATGCTACAGACGTGAAATTTATACGAAATGAAGAAGGTGCTGTGATATGCAAATGATTAGCTTTTCAGCATATTCAGACAAGGCAGGCACCAGTAGCGACACCTACATTGTGTTTACAGGAGGAAATTGTTCAGCCGGTTCCTCATACACAAATTGCATTTGAACGTTGATGCCTGGTGAAAAGTTGCTGTGATGTCTCGTGTAAGAAGAAGAAATGCGTACCAGCACGTTTCTGACTTTGATAAAGGTCGAATTGTAGCGTACCGGGATTGCGGTTTATCTTATCGCAGTATTGCTGCTTGCGTCGGTCGAGATCCAATGAATGTTAGCAGAATATGGAATCGATGGGTTCAGGACGGTAATGCCGAACGCCATGCGGGATCTCAACGGCCACCTATCACTAGCAGCCGAGAAGACAGACATATTATCCGCATGGCAGTAATGGATCGTGCAACCACGTCACGAGCCTTGAGTCAAGAAACGGAGTCGTTTGGAAGACAACAAGTGTCTGCACGATCAGTTCAACGACGTGTGCAGCAGCATGGACTCTCAGCTGGGAGACCATGGCTGCGGCTTCCCTTGACGCTGATTCATAGACAAGAGCGCCTTCAATGGTGTGATCAACGATGAACCTGGGCGCACAAATGGCGAGACGTCATCTTTTCAGATGAATCCAGGTTCTGTGTACAGCATCATGATGATTGCATCCGTGTTTGGCGGCATCGTGGTAAACACACACTGGCAGCGTGCATTCGTCACCGTCATACTGGCCCATCACCTGGTGTGATGGCATGGGGTGCCATTGAATACACGTCTCGGTCACCTCTTGTTCGCATTGATGGTGCTTTGAACAGTGCACGTTACATTTCTGGTGTGTTACGACCCGTGGCTCTACCCTTTATTCGAGCCCTGCGAAACCCTTTGTTTCAGCAGGATATTGCCCGACCGCATGTTGCCGGTATTGTAAGGACATTTCTTGATACGGAACATGTTCGGCTGTTGCCCTGGCCAGCACGTTCTCCAGATCTTTCACCAATAGAAAACGTCTGGTCAATGGTTGCCGAGCGACTGGCTCTTCACCAAACGCCAGTCACTACGGTTGATGAACTGTGGCATCGTGTTGAAGCTGCATGGGCATCTCTACCTGTACATGCAATCCAATCTCTGTTTGACTCAATGCACAGACGTATAACTGCTGTTATTACTGCCAGAGGTGGTTGTTATGGGTACTGATTTCTCAGGATCTATCTAGCCAAATTTTTTGAAAATTTAATCACTTGTTATTTTTAGTACAATATATTTATCCAGTAAATATCATTTTGTTATCTGCATTTCATCCTGGTGTAGCAATTTTAATGGCCATTAGTGTATATCATTAGCAGCTTGTAACTTTCTCTTTCAAAATATTTAACGTTATTATGTGGTTGACTTTACGTTACTCATAATATAGTTGTTATACGTATACGTGTTACTCCTAACGTGATTAAATTATTTGACTCATAAATACAGCTTATTTATTAAGTAGAATAAATTGAAAATAGACACCAAGCTCAATTACTTCATGCAAATTATATTTGTTAATGGAATAAAAATAGTGTAATTTACTTAATTGATATAAAATATATAATCAATGTGTATAAGAATATAAAGCAATCAATATAGTATAGTACATAAATCAAATCATATTGTATAGAATAGAATTATAAATAAAATTATATAATCAATATGTAAAAAGTAACATATAATAAATACAAAATAAAAGAAAGCGATTTCATTTTGAAAAATAAAGAACTCATATTCAGCTCATGAGCAGCATATATTGCAGCCTTTTTAAATAATCTACTCAGTGATATTCACGCAAATGAAGAAGATGAGCATTTTAAAATTTTCAATAAAATTTTTCGATTAAAAATGACATCATATTTTTTAAACAATCCATATCTATTATTATGTTGAAATCACTTCAGGTACGAAATATTGTACATAAGCATGCATTATACTTTTTTTAATGTAAATAAATATTTACTATGAGAATGATCAAATAATACTAGTAGAGAGATCAAATAGTAATTTTGTAAATAAATTCTAAATTATAAATGCTAAAATATTTAATATTCTTAAAAATACATTTCAATCAACAAAATCTAATGAAATGATATGCAATGACTACAAAGATGACATCCAAATAGAAATTCAATATCAAATTCAATTTAAAAAAATCGATAACAGATTTTTTGAGTTATACAAACAAAACGATATTAATTTTATCAAAACATTTTTGTCCCTTATTTGAACTGAAATGAATGAATAAAAATAAAATATTTCATGAATGTAATAAAAACAAAAATGTATGCGAGAAAAAAGCAAGCTGAAACTATATTGCTAAAACTACCATTCCATTAAATCTTGATGGAATCCTTTTTATCATCAATTTTAGGTTAGAATTTTACGCATGATAAATTAGTATTTTTTCATACAGTTAAAGTATTCAATTAAAAGGAATGTACTGAAATAAGTAAATATTTTTGGAATATCTTAATCTTTTCAGCATAAAATAAGAGACCAATCATGATGTAAAAGAAAGTGACAATCGTATGTATGCATGTCTGTAATTAGTCTCAAACAATCTAATATGTGTATGTGTGAAAAAGAATTCAAATATTTTATTGCTTAATTTATAGGTGCTTTTCTTGTCTTGACAAATTATAGTGAAGAGGCAGCAAATTATAGACATTTAAAGTTGGATGTTAAAAATGTAAATAAATCAAATATGTTATCTAAATTTCAAAAATATAAGCATTTTGTATAAAAAAAATTAAGAATAAACTGTTCTATTGCCTAGTTAATATTTTCAAGTAGAATGCTTGTACACTTGGACAACTATTTTTCCAAATGAATATTGAATTTTTTACAAATTATGCATGAGTTTGTTTTTTTTATAATATTTTTTAATATTTGACAGCGAGATGTGTGGAATAAAGTTAATAAATTCAGAATCAATTAATAGTTAACATCTAACTAAATATTTTTAACAAAACTTGATATAATTTTTGATATTTTGTTGTTAGGAATAGAGCAATTCATTATAAGACAGAAATACTAACAAATTAAGAATTTTTTTTCCTTCATGAGAGCCATACGTAGAAAAATGATTTTAAGTGTATAATTCACATCTTAGTTTCTTGCAGAAAGCAAAATTTAATTGGAATTTACATAATAGAAAAATATCATTTATTGAGTGAAATAAAAAGTGTAAATTATAAAAATGTGATTATATATTTATGCACAAAAAGTGTTAAGTAATGTAGAATTAATTTCCTTTTAATATTAAAGAAATTACTGCATTGCTAATTTGATTGTTTTAAACATGACATACACAATATATGCTAAATAGCTCATGCATACCCAATACGTAGGTTTTAAATATTTACTTTATTTCTCTTTCTTTTCTGCGTGTTAATTTCACCTTAATCTGTTTTCCATCATATAGCAGTAATTTTTAAATTTTGCTGAAAAGATTAACAAATTTGAGTACTAATCGATTAAGCACTCGTAATCAATCATCGAAGCGATTGCTAAGCAGTTTCCACCAGAAATAAACTTTGAAGATTAAATAAGTCTTGTCATTATTTAGTTTATAATATTATTTAGTTTATATTATTTATATTGTTAATTATTAAGTTTATAATATTTAAATAAGATGTTTTTAATATTTTTTAGTAGTTTATAAAAATGTAAACCTTTTTAAACAGTAAAGACTACAAAAAAATTTGCTGCAATAATTGCGGTCGTTTTATTTTCCGTTACGATGATTATCGTGATTATCCCGGTTTGATGATTCTAATTCAATTATAACTAAATTTGTCAAATGTCTTTGCTTTCCATTATGGAATTCAAAATAATAAATTTTAAGCATGGAAATTATTTTACTTATACAAGATATAACGCTACAGCTTTCAATGAAAAAATTGTACATTTATTGCAAAAATTTAAAATATTTTCTTCGTAATTCAAAATATGATTCTTTGTTGTCAAAATGAGTTACATATATAGTAGACAAATCTACATAGGTCCTATGTAGGCTTCTTTGATTAGACCAATATTGGCAACCAAAACTTGGCCTATCTTGGTACGTACGCTGATCCATTTTTGACCACCCAGATTGGACCAATATAACAAAACGTAGACCACCCAAGAAGAGCCCATCTAGACTGCCAATAATGGACCAAGATAATGCCAGATTAGCCATTATAGGGCCAATATATTTTTAAAAATTGTAAGCATCACGAATATTTTAAGAAAGATTTTAAAATTTAATACCTTTACATATAAACTCCTTATATATTTTGAGATTATATTGTTTAGATTCATATTATATTGTGTATTATATAAATGGACAATTTTCCTTTTTATTTTAATAAAAATTATTTATTTCATATTTCTCAATATAATTTGTAATTTTCAATTAAAATTTCCTACAATTTATTAATGGCAACAAATGTTAAACAGAAGGAACTACATCAAAACACGATAATTTTCGTAAATTTTCCTCTTGTTCCAAAATATTAACTTTTATTAAATAAAAATTTGATTTGTTTGTTTTTTGCCTTATGGCCATTTATGAACAAGTGGGTAAACGGGACCGAAACTTAGAATTCAAAGTGAATTCCAAACCACTACAAACAACGAAGCTCAAGAAGAAGTTTGAGTCCAGTAATTGTTGAACTAACGGTCAAAGAGATTATCATTCGGTTGTGTCAACTCGATAAATGAAATTTTTAGAAAATAATTTGTTTTAGTTTTAGCAGTTCACTTTTATATAATATTTAAAACTGTATGTATGGTACATAAAGCATCGAGTCATTTATAGAGCTGCAATGTGTGCGGAGAGTATCGTGGTTGATAGCTATACTTCCTTTGAGCTGCTGTCCACTACTGAGCAATTAGCATCCTGCTTTTTCCAATATAGCATTTAATTTTTTATCTTATATTTTCTTAAGATTTTATCATCACTACATTAAATAATTTTCCATGACATGACAAAGTTAAATTAGATGTATTTCTTGTAGATATCGAACATTTCTGGATAATTCTTGCTAAATAATATCTGCTCCTAAAGAGTTGCAATTATTGCGTTATAAATGTTTAGAAAAAATAAAATCAGGATAAAGCAAGATAGTGGCTCATACAATATTTTAAATTACAGAATAGCTGACCCCCTTAGAGAATATGCGTCTATACAGGCATAATTCGCTTAATTTGGTAAAAAGAACAAAATTACTTTAAAATTATTTATGCCTTAATATGAAAAATATGAATTATCATATAATTCATATTGAAATGAATAGTCAGTTTCCTGCTATAAGATAAATTGATTCTGAACTCTTGGGAAAGCTGATATTTTTCATAATCCTAAATTTAAAACATTTTTCTATTAAGGATACAAATCATCTAGAAGATAATTAAAAACTTTGTTTTAAACTTTTATGAACATGAAAACTTAATTAAGTTATTTACAAAGCAGGAAAGCGTAGGTCAACATAGTGCTCTAACATTTCACTCCATATTTCTAACATATAGAGGAAAAGAATTCCCAAAGATTTAACTAACCCTCATTCTTCTAAGAGAGCGTTGCTGGATTTCATGAATTTATTTCGAAATCAAAATTTTATTTGAGAAAGAAAGTTATATTCAAAATAAAACACAGGTACTAGATAGGCACAACATTAAATATTTCCGCTTATTCAATATTTAGATGCCATCTTTCATGAAGTACATATTTATTTATTAGTACATATTTACGTTTTTATTGTGTCTTAGTAACGTGTCAAAGGAGAGTAAATTTTCAAGCACACATCTGGTGTATGTGCATGCAGAAAGTAAAAGCGCAGTTATCTCCTATTTCATTTCTTGTCCTAGCATCAAAATTCCTTACCCAAGATTGAATCAAGTATTGAGCTAGCTACATTTCGAACGCCAGATTAACGTGGACCCTGAGTTATCTCATTGTATGA
The DNA here is from genome assembly GCA_026290005.1 of Latrodectus geometricus. Classification (NCBI taxonomy): domain Eukaryota; kingdom Metazoa; phylum Arthropoda; class Arachnida; order Araneae; family Theridiidae; genus Latrodectus; species Latrodectus geometricus. Next base: position 9,915 of record JAPDSC010090397.1, on the reverse strand, counting down.
TCTATTTGCTTATGTTTATTCATTTCTTTCTTTTCCAGTTCTTATGAATCAATTAATATATATTTATTTTTTTGTCAGTGTCTATTATAAAAACAATTTTTTATCTTTTTTTCTTTGTTGTTGTAACAATTCTATTATTCTTTAAAATATATTAAAGCCTAACAAAAATAGCAGTTTTCAATACTAAATGAATATTTAATTCATTGAATGCTGGGAAAAAAATTAATACGTAAAAGTGGGATCAATTTTCATAGATGATGCAAAACTGACATGTCTCATGGATCATTTTTTTACTTCTAAGAAACGATTTTCTACCATTTTAAACTATTTGATCGGTTATTTAAACAGAAGTCATTTTAAAATCTCAGTTAACATTTATTAGTAAACAGTAAAAGAATATAAAAGATCAAATTCAGTACTTTTAAGTTAATAACAGAGACACAAATCTCTCACGAACAAAATATATTTCCAATAGGGAATTTTACTTTTTAATGAAGATTTAGTTAGCGACATCTATTGGCAACATTTCGAGACATTTGGTATAGTTGGAAGTATTACAGTGATTTGATTTAATATTGTAACTACAATACTTTTATTAAAAAAGTATAATTATATAAATTTCAATATTATGTAGTGTTGGAATATTTCAACAGCGTACTTTAAATAAGGGATTTATGTTTACAACATATCAAAAAGTGTAAATTAGTCGATTAAAATATTTTATAGTCATGAAAATACCTAATTTTTATACTTTTTGATATAAATACGAATATGAAAGTTTAATTATTTATTAAATCCATTGATTTATTTTCTTAGACCACAGAAATTTATTTCTTCTTTATCAAGAATATAAAAAACTCTGAAAATAAAAAGTTGAAAATTAATAAAAGTTAAAAATTATAGGAATTTATTTCTTTTTTCAAAAGAGTATAAAAAACTCTGAAAATAAAGAGCTAAATACTAAAAGTGTAAATATAAGATGTCATAAGTTAATAAATTTAACTTAATTAATTTCATAGAGCTTAAATTAAGGAAAAAAGAAATTTTCTTTTTTAATTTAATGATTATTAAATTAAATTTGTTACAATTTTTAGTAAGATTTATAATAAACATTATTTTTTTTTTTGTGTTCATGATTCATAGTAAAATGTACATTTTTTATCATGATACCAATTTAATAATGTTTTAATGTATCACAAGTTAATTAATATCATTTAATTATTCTAATGTGCTTGTATTTATTTCTAATGGTATGCTTAATCATACAAATGAGTATCTCTCAAATAATTAGTCAAACAAAATGAATTTAAGATCTTCAATGTATTAAGTTAATCTAAAAATTTAAGTGCTCTACAATATTCAAATTTTTAAAGCGGTAAGAACAGTAAATCTATTGAATATTTCATTATGATATTATATTTATGAGTTAACTTACGAACATAAATTTATATTTAAGTTGTAGTAAAACAATCTAAGGAAAGTGATTCTTTTTCCACATCACCCGAGAGGGAAGAATCCAGATGCGTTTTTTTTTTTTTTTTTTTTTTTTTTTTAAATAATGGTTTCGCCAAAGAGCTCTAAGTCCACTTTTAAACATCAAAATTGTTTTTGTTTTATTTAACGGCAATAGATGTAATTAGAATCCAAGTGGAAACAGCAATTCTAAACAGTACTCAGTACAATGCCGATGAAATACTCGTTCTCAATAAATGTTTATACACGTCTTTCTGAAGTTTCTGATTAATCGTCATTCAAATAGATGTTTTTTTATGACGAATGTTAATAATATTTAGTCGTTATTTGCGTGGATCATTCTGAAACGTTTTATGCTGATGAGCAATGATGGTTGTTCCCTCTGTTCAAATAGTCATAAACATAGTAAATACATTTGTTTCCCTTTTGTTTGTAAGTGGGAATATAAGTATGTTAGATGATATTTTTTAATGTGCAAAAATGCTGTTCGATACTTTTAAATAATATTGCTTTCTGGAGTATTGCTTTCCAAGTTCTGCAGCACAATATTCAATCGGCAATAATCATCGTCTCTTTCTTCTCGAAAAACCAGTGTCATAAGTTAAAACATCATATTTAGAATGCATGATAATTAAATTGTATTATTAAAGCTAGTTTCTGAAGTTGCTAACATCGGTAAATATGTTAAAATCTTGCTGTTAATATGCTATCAGTTTCTCAGGAATTTGGAGAAATACTTAATAACATAATGGTTTCAAGATTTCCATACAGTTAGTTTCTTTGAAAAGGCTTGGAAAAAGTACTTTAATTAGGTTTATTTTTCTTTGTTCGAAAGTGTACAATGCTATCGTTTGGCTGCAGTTCTGTTTTTTACAAAATCAGTAGTATATAATCAGAAACAAAATTTTAATACGTCCCTTTAAAATCTTGTATAAAAATGACTGTATTCCGGAATTGAATTCAGATAAAGCCAATATTTTTACCATATTTTTTTCTATACTATTCTGAATAAAAGGAAACTTTGTGTTTTTAATAAGGACTTATTTTCTTTTTTCTAAAATTGAAAATGCAAGGAATCATAGATAAAAGACAGCAAGGATTTTACGTACACCGAAACATTTTCGTAAAATTTCATTTGAATAAAATTAACGTCTGGAATATTTTTTTATTTTATCATTTTAGTGTTGTTTAAAAAACTGTTTGATTTTATTCTTTGAGGTCTTTCTGTGTTACATTTTATATAATATTTAAAAATTACTCGTAGTCGCATTGAACAGCATTGGAAAATTGATAATTTTTCATTATAAAAGTGGAAAAACCATCCAGTATATCGCTAAATAAGTAAATTTACCGCATTCTAATGGTGCAGTATGGGATAAAATGCTTTAAAGAAAAAAATTGGATCGAAGATAAGGTAAGAAGTGGTCGCCCGGCAAAGCTAACTCAACGTGATCAGAGATTTATAGTTAAAAAATTGGTGAAAAATCTACTTTTGAGTGTTGTAAAGAGTTCTACAGAGAATTTATTGAAAAAATTTTGGAAAACTGAGCATGGCGGTAGACCTTGTGAGAGGGTGTATGTCAGAGGTGGGAAACCTTTTTACCATTAGAAGCCACATTTAAATTAGGAAGCAATAAGAGAGGCCGCATAAGCTGATAGACCTAAGAAAGTGACTTTTGTGAAATTATTATAGTTTTTCTATAGATTTAACAATTTTTTGAATTATATAAAAAACATAAAATATAATACTACAAAATTTTAAATATAATATGCATATAAAATAATATAAAAATATTATAAAAAAATACAATAAAAAAATATTTTTTTGTTCACTAAGTTAGTGACTTATTTGGCTTTGTTTTTTGTTTGACAGTAATTGTATATTTGGATCAAGCTTCGTAACACACAGCTTTAATTGATCCTCTAAATGTGTATCTTTAATTTGCGTTCTTAAATTTGTTTTTATTTTTGACATGAGAGAAAATGTTGTCTCGCAACAGTAAGTACTTCCGAAGCAGGAAAGTAAACTGCGAGCATCTTCTCGAAGGCATGGATATTCAACAGCATTTTTCCAGATTTCTATGAAATCCTTTTTAGCGTTAAAAAGGGATTTGATGATACTATTTTCACCTAAATCAATTAACTTCATTTATAGTTCTGCAGAAGCCTCGAATATATTTATTAAATGTGGTTCAAATGCCAGTTTCATAGCAGGAGTGTGCTCGTCAAAATCAGAAAATCTATTAGTATAATCTTCTATTAAATAATCTAAGACACCTACATATTCATCGAATATTTTATTTTCACAGTTCTGCTCATTTAAAATTTTAGCTAGTTTCGGGAAGTGTGCACATATTTCCGATCGGTAAAACAATGTTTTGAAAAATGATAATTTTTTTCTAAACGCTTGGATCTTTTGCCACATTTCATAAATATACCTCGTTTCACCTTGCAGGCAAATATTTAAATTGTTTTGTCATAATGTCAGACAAAAATGCAAGGTTTCTGAGAAATACTTCATCTGATAGATCACATTGTTTTCCTTCTTCTTGATAAAAGTTTAAAATTTGTCATCGTAAAGACAAAACTTTTATCAAAACCTGACTTGTTGATAGCCAGCGAACCTTGCAGTAGTATGGTAGGTCAACACTATACGTTTCCTCATCTAAAGAGAGCATCTGCCGAAATTTACGATGACGCATTGCATTTACTCGAATATAGTTTACAATGGCAATGGTTCTATCCAGAGTGTCTTGCAAAATGGTAGATTTTGCTGATGCAAAATGCAGTGAAATGATATCAATTTTTTCAAGTTTAAGTTTTCCTTTTTTAACAAAGTAACGAATCCTTCTTTTTTTGCCTCTCATGGAAGGTGCGCCATCGGTGCAGACACTGACTAAATTACTGACATTCAATTGTAATTTATTACATACTTCTTTGAAGTTTTCGAAAATATCGGCTCCGCGAGTTCTTTCAGTTAGTGTACCCAACGCAAGTAGTTTTTCGTAACATTGAAAATCTTAAGTTATAGCACGAATAAAAAATAAAACTTGTGCCGAATCTGTTTTATCAGTGCTTTCATCTAAAGCAATTGAAAAATAAACATCTTCATTTTGTATAATTGTATGAAATTGCTCTGTTACATTTTGCGCTCATTCGTGCTGTCGATCTGTTACAGTTCTCCTTGAAAGAGGTAATTGTTTGTATTTGTCAACATTTCTTGGATCTAACATGCTCACTGCTTCAACAATACATTCTTTAATTATTTCAATGTCACTAAATGGTTTGCCCCTTTTTCCAAGTATTTGTGCTATTTTATAGCGTAACAGTAACTGCAGCGGAATTTTGATTTACAAAGACACTAAAAGATGCCTACTGATGATGCTTCTCATTTTTCAACTTTTGAAGTGCAGCTTTACGTGATTCACCTTCTAAAGCGAAATATTTATGTTCTTTATGAATCAAATAGAGTTTATTTGCATTCAATTTTTTTAAAGAATTTAAAACTGTATTCCACAACAAACACATCATTTTATCTTTCTCAGCAGTAAAGAAAAAATCTAACTCCCATTCTACATTAAATGTTTTGTTTTCATCACCTAATTTTCTTCTCTTACTATTTGACATGATGGATAAAAAAAAGAATATCAAATAATATCTTTAACAAAGTGTATACTTTATAGAAATACAATAAAACCGTGTAACTGTTATAAGCACGCACTTTTAACTACAGTTTGCTGAAGATCGCAACTGGGAAGCGTTGAGTAATAGAAGCCAAAGCAAGGTGTGACACTCAAATTGCAGGTCTGAAACCGAGTTTTGTTTACTTCTTAGACAAGGTAGTTGCCGCTGCTAGCGCTAATTTAAATAGTCCGTTTCAGACTAGTATTCTGACGTCATGTTACAATATGATTGTATTTGGTGGGATTTTTTGCGCAACTGTCATGGAGTTGATGTACAATAGTTGTTTGAAACGAACTCTACCATTTTGTACTAAATGGCAAAGGGCCGCACAAGAACCTCGCGGAGGCCGCAGGTTCCCACCTATGGTGTATGTGAACATAAGGATTAGGTAATTTTGTATTTATTGAAGGCATAATGAACCAGGCTCTTTATTTAAATATTTTAAAAAATAATTTAAAATTACCCCGCTTCAACTATTTGGTTTACCTACAAATTTGTGTTATTTTTTATTTTTAATCGCGATGTTGCGTGTTTTTCTCAAAATTTGAGCTCACATGAATATCTTGCGGGTAAATGATTATTACTTTATTATGCGTGTAAAGGAATACTTGCGAGTAAATTTGTATCATTATTTTTTATTTTAGTCTTGTTGTTGCGTGCTGTTCTTAAAATTTCACATGAATATCTTGCGTGTAAATGAATACTATGAAGCAGGCAGGTAGGGGATTACTTTGATTCCTTCATCACTGAGTACATATGGTGAAAAAAAGCATTCCGCGTCCACTAATATTTTTAAAGATTTTATATGGTCCGTTATCTATTTTTGTCCGCCAGCCAATTGTGGTGATACAAAGGAAGAATAAAGGTAAAAATTTCATTCTAATTATTCTTTATGCAGGCATACATTTCCTATAATTTGTATTTTAAGTACCTGAATTTTGAATAATAATCGAAACTTTAGAATTATTCTATTTTTCTAATTATTTCAGATTTGTTTCCTTAATTTAATAGTAATAACAGAAACTGTTAAATTTGAGGAATTGCTCGAAACAGTAGTTTTGTATAAACTATAATCTATGCTTAATTTAAAATCCATATATTAATGTAAATGTTCGACGTATTGTAAAAGAATGTTAAACGAAACTTCAAATTTTGTATTTTTATGGGCTAATTAAAAACAAAATTTTTTAAAAACAAAATTTTATTAAATATATAAAATGTTCCTTTATTAATTTTGAAATTATTCATTTATTTTTAAGTAGATGTTATTAAAAATAATTTTAATTTTTTATTATTTTCGCTGCTTTATTTCCTTCAAATTTAATTCTGATTTACTTTTAAATAGAAACTTTTAATCGATTTCTGTACGATCAATGATACAATTAAATGGTTTTTACGACAAATATTTAGTCGTTAATTCCATGGATAATACTGAAACTTTTTATGCTGATGAGCAATAAAAGAGTTAATCCCTCTGCTCAGTTAGCCTATAATATACAAAATACATCTACCTCCCTTTTGTTTATAAGTGGAGTAAAAAAGCATGTTATATAATATTTTTAAATGTTCAAACAATGCTGTTCAAGGCTTTTAATCAATGTCACTTTCCGAAGTATTACTTTCAGTGATCTGCAAAGCAACATAGTATCGACAATAATCATTGTCTGATTCCCTCGAAAAACCAGTATCACAAATTGCTACTTCTTACTTAGAATGCATGCTAATTTAATTGTATTATTAAAGTTAATTAAAATTTAAAAGATTTTAAAATTCCAAAATCTGAGGATGCTAACATCTGTAAATATGTTAAAATTATGATGTTAATAGGACAGAAGATTTCAGGAATCTCGAACAATATTTAAGAGGATTTTGGTTTCACTATTTCCAAACAGTAATTTTCTTGAGAAAAGGTTTTGAAAAAGTCCATGAATTCCGTTTATTTCTTTTGGTTCGCAAGTGTGCAATATTGTTTGTGTAAAGTTCTGTTTTACTATAAGTTTTAAAGTGCATAACAAGAATCAAAATATAAGATTCAAAATAATAATTTTAATACGCCCCACATTTTATTTTAGAAATTACTACTTTATCTAACTGTTTTTGCTTTGAGGAATAAATTCCACAATTTTGTTTGATCTTAATTAAGTTAAGCTACATGACTATGTTTATATTTTAAAAATAGATATCAGAAATAATTCCAATGGAAAACTCACACTTGAATTTCTTCGTCATTTAAAAATCTTATGTAGAATGCAAAGCGGCTTTACAGAATATCATTTATATGCGGGAACCATAAAGAAATAAATTTCATTCATTGTGTTTTATTTCCGACCAGGATTTGCATGTGTGAGATTCCATTTTGAAACACATAAAGAATAAAAGTGAAAAACAGACCCAGGTAGTTTTAAATATATTCAATAAAATAATAATTTGAAAAAAGAAAATAAAAAATTTAAAGTTTGCAGTTAGTGTAATAAATTTCTAACAAATTCGAGCTTACATTCAACAAATAAATTTTCCTTCCTCTGAATAAAAACTAATTAAATATATTATTGAAAATTATATTAAATTCTAAACATTTTCCCGAATCATATAAGCATATCAGAAAATCTGGCTCTAAGAATAATTTAAAAAATTATATAAAACTGGAAAATATGATAAAGTGATGATTTTCTTAGATTATAATAAAACTTTAATTTTACAGACTGATGAAATATTTTAACTTGTTCCATTTTAAGAGAACATAATTTGGTTCTCTGCTTTTTCAATATTCTTAAATATTATCCAATGTAATTTGCATGAGATTAATTAAAGAAGATTGGAAATATCGACACCCGATTGTCGATTCTCAGTGGCACAGTTAGTTATTTATTCTTTCTCACAATTGAATCCATGGTTATATTCATATATTTTAGCATCCTTTGGCAGGTATATGTATATTAATTGTTACGAGATAACTACTTCATGATATTAGTCAGTTATCCAGAACAAATACTTCAGATATTTGTCACCCATGTTGAGAAGTTATCATCTCGTCACCTTTAATGATTGTTAAATTCTCCATCTTGAATACATAATAATAATCTTCATTCCATCATATTAGATATAATTTGTCTCCAGTAATAATTAGTAATAGAAAGTCGCCACAAGTGATGATTGAATTGTATAAAGTCGTCACCTATGATTAGTAGTAAGAAGTCATCCCCAGTGATTGATAGTTAAAAGTCATCCAGAGATTAATGGAAAGAAGTCGACACCAGTAATTTGAAATAGAAAATGCCGCCACTTGTGATTTATAGTAAAACTTCGACATCAGTGATAAATGGCAGAATAACTTTGCCATGTTCGAAACTATTTCCCTGTTAACATAATTTTTTTCTTTCCTTGTAAATGTTCTTCATACTTCTTTGTATAAAGAACAATTCTCTTGTCTTTGGATGATTATTATGAACGATTGATAGTTCTTAAAGAAATAAGTAATTTCCACTCACAGCATTTAAGAGTCAGATATAATTTGCAAATGAAATTATTACTTTCTGATTAATCAAGTACTTTTTTAATCAAAAATTCTTTCAAAAAATGACAGGTTAAATCCAAGCAATATTTAAATGGTTTTTTTTTTTTTTTTTTTTTTTTTTTTTCGTTGACCATTTTATTTATCAGCAGAATGTTCAAATATCCTTATTGAATGAAATATCTGTCGCTATGATTCACAAATTTCTGTTAGAATAAAATATAATGTTGATGAAATAAATTAAAGTCTTGAGTTTTAGTCTGGAAATGTAATTGAAGCGAATAAACGTCAATGAATTGCATTTGTTTATGGATAGCACTGCTTTCAACTTTATTTGCAAATGATCCTTCCTTTGAACTTGAATTTCTGTTACATCAGAGCTTTGACACACAAGAAAGTTTTTCATTGTGAGATAATGGATTAATAATGTTTTAAACAATTTATACATATGAGTAAGCTATTCAAAATCTAAAATATATTGTTTATCCAGTCACTCCTTCAGAAGGATTTCTCAAGAACAATAGAAGGTAATATTTTTGAAAAAAATAATAAATTTAAAAAAATAAATTTTCACTTATTTCAGTTTAACTAAATTATTTTACGAACCATGCTGTTAAAGAAATCGAGCATAAAACACAACTTAATTTCAACAACGAAACATTGGAAATGGGTAATGAATTCTTAATATAGGATGTTTGTTCTCATCTACAGTAATTTCATATTCTAGTCACTTTATTTTGAGACAAATATTTATAACAATTATTTGTCTCAAAATGTATAACAAGATACTTAAATTTCTTTCCGTCATGCATCTCAAAATATATCAAAACAGAATAATTTAAAATTTGTTCACAAATTATTAGAATAATTTACAAAAGAATGAATTACTTTTAACTAACGTAATTTAGCTGTAAATATATTTAATTATTGGACAGTGCAAAGATACCTTTTTTGTGCTATAAAAAATTGAATATTTTCTGTCAAAGTCATAAAAATTTATTATCAAATTTTTGAACTACTGATAAAATATTGTAATATTGAAACTTACTGTTTCTGTCAAAAACGTCAGTAAGTCTAATATATTTAATGAAACTTTCCTAACTCTAAAAAATTCCTACGACTGTAAATTTTCTTAAATGCATTAATCACTAATGCAAATCTCGAAGTCCACTCGCAAGTAAAATTAACAAGTTTTTTTTTCATATTTATCAAAATTTTTATTTTGTGCAATAAAATAAATCCATAGA
>JAPDSC010090389.1:4432-25609 GCA_026290005.1 Latrodectus geometricus | reverse complement strand
ACAACAGTAGGAAGATAATTATATGGTTTGACAATGAAGCTGCAAGATTTATTTTAGGCAAATTTATTTGATACCTACTCATTTGGAAATATTTTCTTGTTTTATGTAAATTAATTAATAATATTTCTTTCAATTCGGTATTTTTACTGGGAATCCTAATATGGTTTGTAAGGAGATAGATGATGATCTGTTTCGGTATGTATCAAAAATATTCATTGTTAAACTTGATCTACCCTTATAATACATTGATATTTCCAGTGAATTAATCAGAGACTATTTTGGTGATCACCGAATACAATGACTATGGAACATTTTAAAAACAATCATCAAGAAGATAAATATAATCATACCTACGTATTAAAAGATAAAAAGTATAATTTGTGTTGCTCAAGGGATTTGCTAAGGATCTAGGAGTAGCGGTTATCTCTGGAGATTTTATAAACTTGATTTAAGCAATTACGAAACTTTATTAGACATTTTAAACAAAAAAACTTTATTTTTTCTCAACACAGTATGTTCAAAAAGTTTTTTTTATTTATTGATAAAAATACAAGGTAATTTGGATTCATAAAAGAATGTAAAGTTTATTAATTGATTTCGTAGAATTATTTTAAAAAAAAATTAAGAGAACCTCAAAATCATCTTCAAACTATATTGAAATAAGATATCAACTTTATAATGCAGAATAAATTTGTAATATAGAAAAAGAATAATTTACAAGTAACATGAGAAAAACATCATTTATGTTTCACAAAAGATTATCTACTAAATAATTTATAATCATTTATTGGTCTTTTACAATGAATAAATTAAATATCAAATGAAAAATCAAATTTTTAAAGGAGCAATTGAGGAATTGTTAAAATTTTTAATGGCGAATATACACATGATTCCTTAGCAGGTTTTTATGTTAAACAATAATTACTGCAGCATGTGAATAATATGTTTTCTTGTTACACGCAATTTTATGCCGACCTTTGGTGCATAAAACTGCATGTGCGTAAAATGTAATTCCTCTTTACATCATTTACCAAATTTGATAATTCTTGCAGAAGAATTATATTTGATAGTAAATTAAAAAGAAGAAAATTGAATAAATATAATAAAATAAAAGTTCTCTTTCGTCTCATTTTTCCAAATGGCTAAATTAAAAATTATATATAACAGAACATGATAATTGAACATTTACGCTATAAATTCAGAAGGAAATTAAATAAAAAATTTAAAAAAATACCAAAGGGTATTGCGGATAGAATTCATTAAAAGAAAATAAGCATGCCACAATGCACAACTTCATTTTGGATATCTATTTTCAAATATTAATTATTCTTTATTTTTTTAAAGTTAATTACACTATATAGGAAATAAGTATATTGCGTGACATTTCATAAAATGTGATAAAATATATTTTCATAAATTTCCTACCTAAGCAATCCATTCTCTATGAATATTTGAGTATTTGTTCAGTAAATGAAACATCAATAAATTACAAGATAAGAATGAAAAATACACAGAATAAGTAATAAGTTTTCTTATGCAGAATATCTTCTTATCAATAATGATTTTCTCTCATTAATTTCACTTAATCTTCAAAAATGTATCCCAACTCCTTTCTTGGAAAAGTAAAAGCTTGTTACATGTCAAGCGAATAAATAATACAGATACCATTTGTAGATGTAACAATAATGAAAGCAAATAAATGATGAATTCCTTAGTTTTTAATCTTTTTTAAATAAGCTTTTATCTGTGAATTAATTAATTTCAAAATTTCTGAATTTCCCTATTCTTTTCTTTAATTATTTTGAATAAAAATGGATGAATGATTTTCGTCATAAAAGACAAAAATTGTTTCCAGGAGGAATTTGAAAAATTTATCGCTTAAATATCAAAACCAGGTTAGTGCTTTAGATAAGTATGCACTAAAAAGAAATATGTTATAGAAATTTGAATTTTAGTGATTAAAATACTTAAATCAAAATATCTTAAGTAAAAAATTGTGCAATAATGTTAAAAGTATCTAAATTTTTTTCTATGATTAAAGTGATTTAAATTAATCTTTAGGTATGATATTTTTTATTCAATTGTTTTTCCATACATATTTAACTGGTAATATCCATACAAAAACTATTCAGTAATAATGTCATAAATGGAAATAATATGTTTAAATAATCTTTATTTTAAGAAATATATATAAATAGGCCAAAGTCATACATTCAAAATAATTTATAAATTTTCTTAAATGATTAAAAATGATATAAATTTTTGATAATATATATATGTGTGTGTGGTGTGTATTATATGTCTCTGTGTGGAGCATTACTGTATACAGTTTTATTACATTCAGTAAAATGTATTAAACATTCACCATTCAAACAGACATGAAACTTTATTTAATAAAGTGTATTAAATTAACATGTTTATACCAAAATTATAAGTAAAAATTTCAATATGATATATTAACTATTTAACAAAATTCCAATGATATTAATATTTTTCTTTAATAATTTAATTTAAAATGTTTTTAGTTCTCCAACATCAAAAAAGTATAATCAAATTTATTAATAAATTTTATAATAAAACATTCTTTTTTAAGAAATTATTCACTATTCATGTAAATTCACTATTCATTACATGCATTATGTTTTCCTTGGAATTCATTGTTTGAGTGTTAAATCAAAAACCTTTTGATCTTTCATAGATAAGCATATAAGGGTGTTCTAAAAATTTGATTTTGGTTTTGAAATTAGTGTTAAAAAATATAATAATAAAAAAAGAAATTAATTGTTCTAAATATTTTGTTAATTATTCTCTTGTATTAATTATTCTCTTTTGTTAATTATTCTTTTATTTGACAGTTATTCTTTGGAATACTGTATAAATGATGCGGAATTTATATCTTTGAATTATTACGTAATTTCTTTTTAAAATATGTAAATTCAAATTATTTTTGATTGTTAAATTTCAAAAGATTAGATTCAGGATATATATTTATATATTTTGAAAATTTTATTTGCATACAATGCAATTTAGCACATTTCATGCGTTCAATATTTAAGCAAAAATTGTATATTTAGACAAAATTATTTGAAAGTAATATCTCTGTGGTACCTTATTCAAATAATTCATCTACCATTTGTATAAGAAAATAAAATAAAAGCATATAATGAATAATGTATGTACTTCTATAAGAAAGACATCTTAAATAAATATTCTGAAATTGTTATTCCGTAAACAATATGGAGGTTTTAATGTAATTAAATGCAATAAAAGCTTTTATTTTCTGAAAAAAAAAGATATAAAACTATTTTATAAGAAATTGAAAATTTTTTTTATTGAAATTATTGAAAGGACTGACTTAAAATAATTTACATATGTCTAAAACGGGTAACTCAAATATAAATGACTTGAAAGCATACTAATCTTGAATCAAAAAATGTATTTGGATGAATAATGTAATCAAATGTAAAAGGTAATTAATTAAAATATTTGAATTTACTGATTATTATTTTAAGGTTAATGATTCTTTGTAATATTTAAATAGTAAATTTTACAGCAATATTCAAAAATGCCATTTGCTGCTTTCATTTGTTAAATTTTTATTTATTCCCATGGAATTAAGAAAAGAAATCATGTATTCCCAGAGTTGTATTTTATTTAAAATAATATTAATTGCAACGTTATATATTATTTATAATCTTAATAGGTAATTATAAAGTGAATAAATATTTTATTATAAATTGGAAAAGTAGAAAGCATGGAAAATATTCTAAAACAAAAAATATTAATTAACACTGCTATATCTCACACTTAATTTCTTGTAATTGGAAATTATCTCATAGATATTAAATTTAGAAAAAAAATATTATATTATTAGACAACACTTATTTAATATTTATTAGATTCAATAATTTTTCAAATTTTATCTATTTCATCATAATGTTTTACCACCCATCACAATATAAAATCAATGATATGTAATATACACAACAGGAAATTGATAAACTTCTTTTAAACTGAGAACACAGATTGTTCATGTTAAAAATAAACATTTTTATTACAAAAATTTATATTAATTTAATATCTCAATCCTGTCTTCAGTAACTAGATACCAAAAGCAGAAAGCAAATAATCTGTAAATAATATTTCAATTAGGCTAAAGTTTAATTTATGCTAATTATTGAATTATAATTATAGTATATAAATATTTATTTAACAATTTTATAGCGTAAGCGATACATTCATATTTGTGTAAATATACAATTTACATATTACATATCCATTATTTTAATAATTAAAAGTATTTTTATATTTATTATTAAAAAGAAAAATGTAGCAAAATATATTTCATCAAGTGTTCTTGCACAAAGGTATTAGTTCCACATATATCTTCTTGCCCTGTTATCTGAAAATGTTTCACGTAATCTTCTTTCAAGCAAGGAAAAGTATTGAAAATCTGAGGGAAAAAAGCTATCGTATGCCCCATGAGATGCGGGCATTAAATTCTTAGGAAATGGAAATTAAGATGAGCGTTAAGCTATCGGGGCGTGTACATTCATAAATCATTCAGTTAAAAGTGAGCTTGTGGAGAATAGAAACAGAAGCACTCAAGTGTTTCTGCAATGTGCTGCTTAAGGCATCTGCTTTGCTTTGTTCTATTCTCCAGATATTTGTTCACATACATTCTTCCTTTCCTGAAGGAAAAGTTATTTTTAGTACTCTGAAAATAAGAAACTAAGTACAAAATATTTTGATTAAAACTGAATAAATTTCTTAGGTTTTTCCCCAACATTTTTGTAATAATAGTTTTATTTTTATTGTAAATATAAAAATACATATTTTATAATTTATTATTTTGTTGTGATAAATTCAGAGAGTTTAATTACATTTTAATTATTTTCTTAAAATATTTTAATGAGAGTGCTATAGATTAAGATGATACATAGTTATAAAAATAATTATAAAGTTACTGAAAGATAAAAAAAAAGTTTTAATAATGTGTTTTTGATAAACAATTTTATATTTTATTAATAAGTTTTCATAATTTGTAAAGGAAAATAGCTTTTGATGTTAATTTTTATAAGAAAATCATGAAATTGTCAGTATTCTTATTGATGCGTTAAATCGGTTGTATCATGTCGGATTTTAAGAGTTAAGTTCAATTATTTTGTTGAACTTATTTCTTCAAATATTTTGCTTGTATAATTTGAGAATGTGAGATTGATTTTAATTTATCTGTGAGCAGTACATAATATAGTAAATTAATTTTTATAGTAATTTATTAAATTAATTTAATATATTGTGCTTATTGGTTTTAGATGTGTAAAGTTAAGATAGTCAATTGAATATATTATCGAATTTTAAATCCATATAATCTTAATATTATATTTTAAGTAGTATGTCCACTATTATATTTTAAGTAGCTAACCACTAGCCGCCCAACCTGTCTAGTGGCAAGCATACCTGACTACAGATGGGTGGACCTGGGTTCGAAACCTGGCTCGAGCATGGATGTACTTTCTCTCTCTCTCTCTCTTTCTTCTCTTTGTCCTTTCCTTATGTGTGTGTGAATGGTTGCCTACCCTATAAGCGGGTACCTATGGCATGTGTGTACTGAGAAAGTCGGACTACACGCCAAATATGGTTCAGTTTGAAAAGTGGAGCAGCGCACCCCATATTGCCAGCCTGGCTGGCACACGACAACAACAAGTAGTATGTCTAAATGTTTTTATTTAACTTTCATTCTCTCCTTTCGAGTTTAAGCAGATATATTTCTAAATTTAACTCTTACAGCATTTTCATACATATACAAAAAATGGAACACATATTATTTAATAAAATACTTCTATATTGCAAATAAAAGATAAAAAAAATAATTTAGGAAAAGTTCTTGCGTATTATTATTTAAAATTTGATTAACAAGTTCAATGAATATAAATTTGCTAGATTAAAATTATTGGTATTCAAATTAATCAGCGCGATAAATTGTCAATGATTATTCATTTATATGGTCATTTGTTTTACAGATGTACTTTAGTTTATTAATTGGTAATTTTTAATATTATGATATTATAAATGATAAAATGTATATTAAAATATGATTTTACAAGGAAAAATAAGTAATTTTGTGAGATGTTTCGAAACATATCTTGAACAATATAAAATCATATAATTATGGTGATGATGATTAATTTATATACTTCCTCTAATTTTAGAGTTTATATTATTAAATATATCAAAATGTAAACAAAATAACTGATTGATTTGTGTTGAAGAGATAAAACACACAAATATTAAACAATTTATTGTGATAAGCAAATTATATTAATATAAAATAAGTTGTTATTAAAATGAGTTGTTTTTGAAGTAAATAACACTTTTAGAGACATAAGCAATTAGTATAATTAAAAATGTATTAAATTACATGTAGAAAACATTTTATGTACAAAAGTACAATTAACATAATGAAAATTATTGATATTTTAATTAAAAAATTATTTTTTGAATAATTTTTAATATTTCTCCTTTATTACAAATATTTTCAATTTTTTTAACTTTATTTCTTATTAGTCTACTATTTTTAAGCTTTGCCATATAATAAAGTGCGCAAAACTCAATATTCTTCTCAGAAATTTTTCCATTTATTAACGGTATGGTATTTTTCCTATGAAACATAACAACTGATATAAATCTTTCTTAATGGTTATGATATCAAATCATGCTATGTACACAATAAAGGATAAAGTGCCAGAACCATTTGAAAGAACGAGGTGAAACTAGCTGAGGCCGTTATTTTTACTTCGTGATTGTCATTGAACAAAGAACACTTTTATGGGATTTCTATCAGAAGCAGATGGCTTAAAGAACAGTTTTATTTTCTTTAAATATCATCTTCTGTATTTGATTTATCCTATTGCCAGTGTAGAGACCAATATATATTTCAAATTGTATGAAATTTGGTAAGATATTTTTATTTAAAGGAAAATACTATATACTATTTTTATACAAGGATTTATGAATTTGTTTTTCGACTTTGGATTCCATTAAAATGATATAGATATATCGCTTAAGTTAATAAAATATTAAATGTGTTTCCACAGAAATAACAGATGGTAACACTTATTAGGGATAAATATACAGCCATAAAATTTTATTTACATAGGAATTAAGAAATAAATGTGTTTTTCTCTTAAGAAAAACATTTTTTCTCTAAAGAAAAATATAAAGTTATAGAAAGTTTCGTATTTTCTTAGTTCACTTAGTATACACAAACTGCATCACTGCCACATTTATTAATTTAACATGAGTGGATCAGTTATCTCACGCATTGCCTAAATAAAAAAATTCGTATTAATTGGATCTGCATTAAAAACTAAGAAGATAAAAATTCGATGAAAATTGATATCACTTGATTTCTTACTTGTATCAGACTTAAATTTAAATTAAATAATAGCAAGTTACCATTATTTGATGTTAGTACCATCATATTGTAATATAATTTATATAATACTATAAAAAAATATGGCTTCCAGCATCAATAATCACGTGAATTGTTTATTATGGCTTTAAAATTTACATTTAATTTTTTCTTAATATAGCATTTTAATATTTAAAACAGCAGTTTTTTAAAAGTATTTTAAATAAAAAGCTGTTATTCTATTATGTCCTTAAAAATCAAATAACATTTTTTTCAAATTATATGTATTCTAAATTTTTACACTCACAATTATATTTTAGCTTAAGTAAAAGTTGATAAAATATAGAGTTATAAACTTCTTTCAATGCACGTGACAAAAAATTCATAATAATAACCATAAATAAAATTTGCAATGTCAATATAATTGCATGTTAAGTTTTATCTTCAAAAGAAACAAAAATGAAGTATGTTCTAATGAATGTAAAACTGAAGTATAAGTATACGTTTAATTTGGACTAATGTAGTTGTTCATAAATATTAGTTCTAAATGGTAACATATGTGATATTTCTCCCCATGGTTAAATTGCGCTTTAGGTCCCCTACTTCACCAACTCGCGAATTTGAAAGGCTCTTTCGTGCATGCTCATTAATTATTCTTTTGTTTTAAACTTTTTCATTGGTCAATAATTAAGTTTCACTTTGAAATAGGGGTAGAATTTTTAGCGAGGGCATCGGTGATTTTGAAAACGCGCCAAGCAGGGAACCGAAAGTACATTTTCACCGAATTTACCATTTGTGTTTTATTTTAATATCATTTTATGTAGTTGAATAAATATTTTAAAATATCATGTCACAATCTAATTAAAATATTTAAATTTTAAATATTGTGAGGATAATTTGTGGCATTAAAATCAAACATCTAGTAATATGCTTTAATAAAAAGTCGTTTAAATATAAAAAAAAAATTGACATAAAATATTGAATTGTTCTTAAATTAAAAATGTTTTTAAAATCTGCTTTTAAAATAAAAACCAACACTTTTTTAACTATATAAATAAACCGAGGGAATATAATTTCTAGATGAATATACCATCTGTTGCAGTTAAGTTGCAACAGATGGTATATTCTATTATGGTATTGGTTAAGTAAATTTGTAATTGGGATTTAAAAAATAATTACTAGAAATAATTTGCTAACTGATATAAGTGATCCAAACATCAAAACTATGGTATTAGTAAAAATAAAAATAAAAAAAATCTTTTATTTAAGAGATTTACTGCTCTTTTATAAGAATTAAATGAAAAAAAATGGAAAGGTTTCGAATGAAAAGTGTGATGTAATTCATATATCTATGCCTTAGAAATTAATTTCAGTACATATGATTTAATGATTACTATTTTTTCTGAAAACTCAAGTGTATTTTTCCGTAAAAGCAAAATTTTCCATTATTCAAAAAGCATTTATTATTTTATTGAAATTATATTGATTTTAATGTTATTGTTACCATAAGGTTTCATTAATTATTGATTGGTGTTTACATAACAGTAATGCATTTCTAAATTGAAATAAAAATGTCAACAAATAATTGTTTTTTTATCTATTTGTGAATTATTTACGAAAACATAGCATTCAATTCTTTATTATGCGAAGGTATTTTTTGATAAAAGATCAATTTCGTTTCAGAAGGAGGAGTTCGATCAGAAAATTAAATATTATGAAAACAGAAATTAATTAAGAAATTTAGAATGAAAGATATAAGATTCACTTCTAAAAGGATCAATGTAAGGATAAAAATGGTTAAGAGATTTAATTACTTAAAATTCAACTGAAAGTCACCGTATTTTTTGTGACTTGTTTACGAGAAATGTTGAATATCTATTTACTAATTTTGTTATTCTAGGGAAACAAATGATAATTTTCTAATAATGTGTTCATTATTAAAATGACTTTCAAACAGTTAAAATAGCATGAAGAAAACATTTAAATCTAGTTTAATTTATCAATAAAATCTTTCTCAAAATAGAAATATATTTCTCTTCAAAACATCTGTCTATTATATTAATTTGTTGAAAAGATAAAAGTAAACAGCTTTGAAGAATTCAAGTTACACTTAAAAAAATCATTTAAAAGTAAACTACATTTTGAAAATTAATTCCAAATAGAATAAGGAAAACAAGTTTTCTTATAACATACACTTTTAAGCAATTAAAACATATTGGCAAAATTAAGAGATTATTATTATGTTCATTGGTATTATTTTAATTTTTGTAAATAAAATATTTAAAATATAGAATGTTTCTTTCCTTATAATTTGGGATCATATTCAGTTTACCCAGAATTAGATTAATTCCTGAAAATGATCTTTAATTGACATTAAGTGCATTTAACATAAGAAATGCCGTAAAATGCATTTCCAGAGATTGTAAGTTTCGTAAAATTGTATTGAGACACACAATGGTTGCTTACTCGCAATATCACAGAAAAACAAACATGAAGTAGATTGCTATTAAAACTAAATTATTATTTGAATTATTATTTATAGAATATAGAAATGAAGTATGAAAGAGACTAAAGATTTACAGTCACTTGCCAAGTAGAAAGGTGTTAAACACTTTAAAGAACATTTTTTCTGTTTTAACTTATTAATTTTATCTGCAAGAGCAATATTACGAGCAGAAATACATTCACGTGAATCATGTGATTTAATACAATACACACATTTGAAATATTTAGCTATGTACAAGCCTGTGAGACTAACTGTAACCTCTCTTCCCCTTCAACTTATCTTCTCAATAATTCAAATAAATTGGACAGACGAGATTTTCCTTTATCACTTTAGTTTATAAAAAGAACTTCTTGCCAGGCCTTTAAAGTTTCTTTGTGTAAGCTAGATTCTACCATAGAAAAAACCCAAATTGCATTTGAATCAGCATTAATACCCATTGTTTCTATAACGATCTTGAATGAGCCTCAATTTTCACATATATATCTGGTAGTTGTAGTCTGTCTTTACTACTAGAATGTGTATTAGAAATAATTAATTTTATTAATTCTTTTACCTAAACTTCAATTTACAAGTCCTTCTTACCAAACCTCTCTTGAAATTCTGTAACGGCTAAGGGGTAATTTTTGGAAGAACGATGATTTCTAAAAGTTCTTTTGCTCGGATACTTGATTGTACTGACTACACTAAGTACTGGAATTTATCACCATTTTCTAACTCATTATCATCATGAATTTCTTTTTTTAAATTGCGACCAAGACGACAAATATTTAATTAATGTTCCATCTTATGTAGGAATAATTAATTTTGGTAATACTTAAACTTATTCTTAATTTTTTTCATACTACAAAAAGAAATAGATTCACAGAGTTTTCACTCATAACATTTTTCACTAATTTCGATTTACTTATAGCTTTCTTTACAAGGCGAGAAATACTAACATGTCCGTCCCTGTAAATTTCTGTTTCTTCTACTTCATTATCAATATCTAATTCCTTACTATTCATTTCAATTAAATCATTCAGAATATTACTATCCAATCCTTTTATTTTATTTATTAACATATCAAGCTTCGTGAGCTTATATACTGCGATTCTGATTTCAATTTCGAAATCGGGCTGAGAGAGCTTTTGCGGTTCTTGTTTTAATGTATTTAAACATTTTATAACACCGTCCTAAAACGGTTCTTTTAAGTTTCAGCTTTTCCATACTTAAAACAAGAAATTGAAAATGCAGCCAAAGCTACACGTAGACGTTTCGTAGACGCCACTCATTGTGCTTTTAATGCTGAGAAAAGAATTTGTAACCTGATGTACCAGATCAGAAAATTCTTCCAGGGTCGATCTCTCATCGAATTATATATTAAATTTGGTTAAACCTGAAAACGTACCTTTTGTTAAATGACAATACTGTCTTCAAGACTTCACTGAAAGCTGTAAATTTTCCAATAATAATTAACACAGGAGCGTTTTTAACAATTTATTATAGTGACAACACGAACATATACATATGTAAGCACAAACGTTATGAATTTCAATTGCAAATACTTCTTCCATTCTTACATCTCTACAGTCCTTTCCGTTATTTAGCCTAAACATAGATAAGCAAATTCTTACAAAAATCATTTCAAAGAATGAGTCACTGAATAGTGGCATCCTCTATTACATATGTTTGTGATTTAAAAATGTCAATGAAGATACAACAGAAATATATAAAAATATCTGATGTAGTTTTACGGAATATAGTGTTAAGCACATTTTATAAGAATACCATTTTCATAATTGACTCGAACCATCAATTATGATTCTTACTAATGTTTTTTACGTATGCAATTTGCATCATTTATAATTATTAATTTAATTTAGGATATTTCGCCTGAGGTTTAAGGGTTTTACTACTTGATTTGGAAATTAGATGTTTGATAACTTTCACTGAGATTGATCTTTATGTTCAAAAGTCTTATGACAATAAAAATTCAATTTAGATATCAATGTGTTAAATTTGAAGCTTGAAAAACTAAATATTAGTCAAGTCTGAATCTCATAATTTGAGAGAATTAAAAAAAAATTGTGAATTGTTATGCTTGTTAAGTGAGTACTAGACAAGTACTGAATCTAGTCACATGAACGTTAATAATTATCCCTACACTTGTAATTTATATAAATCTAATCTACTTTTTGGATGTAATAAGTTTTAATTGTAAATAAGAGAAATAAATATTTTCAATGATTAGACACATTTCTCAAATAAACTTTTAATTAGATAGATTGAGATAATTACAATTTAATTTCTCACACATCTATAGTTTATCAAGCCCTTATATACTGACTTATAAAAATAAAAATATATTGCATATTAAAATAATAAAATAATAATAATAATAATAAATATTATAATAATAATAATTAAAGACTTAATAAAAATGTATTAAATTTTTTATTTAATCCGTTCAAAGGAAACATCAAAGATAATACTTCATTTTCTTAAAAAATTATACTACAAGTATATGTGATACTCTAAATGCAAAGAACTATTATTAACAATTAGTTTATGCACGGTAATTTTAAAGTGAATGAATTAATATGAAGTTAATGAGTATTCGTTTTAATATAGAGTTAATAATTTTTTTTTTTTTTTTTTTTTTTTTTTTTTTTTTTTTTTTGCAAAACAGTGAACAATACAATATTTACAATTGTCACATTTAAGAAAATAAGTTATGCATTTATTTAAAGAAAATACTTGTGTTTACATAAGTAAAATATATTGATGTAAACATAAATTAATTAATATGTTATGATCAATTATGTGTTTTGTTTTTAATTATTAAAACATATGATGATGAGTTGTTTCATGATTTTTGTTAAAATAAACCATTTCCAAATTATGTTTAATACTTTGCGATGGATAATTATAACATTGTACGTTTTCAACTTCATTATACAAAAAAAATTAATGAATAATAAAATGTAATATTTCTAAGAACACAAAAATAATAAATACTTTGATTTATATTATAATTCTATGTTTAAATATATAACACATTTTCATGTTAAAAATATTTTAAGTACATAAATAAATTTCCAATGAATGTTTTCATGCTGGTTAATAAAGTTTATTAATAATTTAACACTAAGCAATTATCACTTATTTTATTTTTTCAGTTATTTACTTCCAGAAAATTAGTCTTTCATTGCTCTAAATATTAGGATGTAATTGATTTAAAAGTTCATGAATGCAGAACCTTTTCTCGACAATCAATATTTTTAAGCAACAAATCAACGAACTGTAGTTAAATATATGGATTTGTAATTATATAGTTAAAAAATGAATATAGAATCTTTTTAGTAAGAAAATATTTTCTTAATTAAAACGTGAATGAATTATAAATTAATAACAACAGTATTTAAGTAGCGTACATGAATGAGCAGCCATCTTGGATTTTATTGCAATATAAAATTTTGCAATACGACATCTGCAATACAAAGTTTTTGCAGATGTCGGATCCATATATTTATCCTATCCATATATTGGCAAAGATTGTAAATAAATTAGATGCTATTACAGGCCTGACGCTGATTTATGTTAGTATGTTAGTAAATATATAGCTTCCACTTTAGATAACAATATTAACGTATATAGCTTTCCTTATATTAAGAACACTCATCTTATTATAAGACCAATATTATCTTGTATTGACAGTTTTAGATGTGAGCCCAAAAGTTATCTAAAAATAAATCATTAACGTAAGAACCAATTTATGAAATTTAGAAATAATAAATTAAATTCTGTGTATGTATAAAATTTCATAATTAAAATAAATCATAATGCCACTTTTAAATTCCGTTTTTAAGATTTTAAAGCCTCTATGATTGTAATCTAATTCATTTGTCTCACTTTATAAATAAAAAGTATATGTTCTTGTTATAATACAACAATGTAACATTCATTTAAATAATAACTTTTTTTCAAATTGTAATAGCAACAACATGACAGGATATGCAATTCAAGGAGGTTCCCTTCCTTGAACTGTAGAGAACAGTTAAAATTTTCTAAGATACACTTCTTTGGATAAAGAGAACAATTGAATTGTACTTATTTCTAGTTTAATGCTTTTAAGCCGTTAGACTTGCTAAATTTTCAGCTAGAAAAACTTCAGTCATTGAGAATTATAATTAATTTAATACTTTTTTGCCTATGTTGTGTTTTAGATTACAGTTGCTAAATGGTTGTTTAGTCTTAAGTTATAGAGGAAAGGCCTAAGAAGCTAAATAATATTTCATAAATGCATTAGTCTTTTTCTAATTTTTTTATACATTTATTTGAAAAGTGTAGAATTATATTAAAATCTCTTATGATTCAGCCATTGATATATAAAAATGAAGTAATATTTCATCAAAATAGAAAACAATTCTTAAACATTATGATATATTTAATAAAATATATCAAATAAATAATTTAATATAAAATTTATGTTACTATTCTTCTTAAAAGAAATGGTGACAAATAAATTTACTTATTTATAAAAACATTCAGTAATAAAAACTTACTTTTTATTTTGTATTCGAGGAAGATTATATTTTGAAAGAAATCATGAAGAAGATTGTTAAAACTTTAAAATATAATTTAGTTGAACTGAGAAAAAAAAGAGCTGAGGATTATAATAAGAATTAATCGATTCCTTTCGGTGAATACGTGTGAAACCTTATTAAAAGGCACAGTTAAAAATGTTTATATTACTCCAACTCTATATTTACACTTTATGATTTGTCAGAAAATGGATTTAAATTGTTCTTTATGAAATCATTTTGACAAATAATACCTCTAAAGATATATGCTTAGTTAATTCTTCCTATCCTCTTTTAGTATGCGACTAAGTGATTCATTAGAGGAAATACATTTACATTCCTTTTATAAATACATAAGAAATTTATATATTTATGTGGCATTTGTAGTAATTACATTCCTATTATGAGATAAATGCATTAATTAAAAATGCTCTTAAAATCCTATTCACCTTAAAAAATAATCTGCTCATTTATTTATGTAAATATATACTGAAACAATCTAAAAGTTTAATTTAAAAATATCCCATCTGAATTAAAAGGTATTAAAACCACAAATGTATAAAAGCGAAAGCATTCATCGTATTTTTTTCTTCAGTAATCCTTTCCCAAACTGAAAAGTAAATTCTTATTTGCAGTTGGGATTATAAGAACTTTTCATTTCGTATTCGATAGTGTCCCAGTTATCTTTTATAAAGTAAATTGCTCGATAGTATTTTAGTTCAGTTCTTTCTTTTAATACTAAAATAAATTCAAGTAAAAGTAACTCAACTTGCTTTTAAATTAATTTATTATCCTTTTTATCATAAAAAAACATTAATACATTAAATATTAATCCACTATTAATACATCCTGCTCCCTTTTGGTATGTGTTCTTGGATAAAAGAAATAAAGAATTTCGAAATAAATAAATTAATAGAATATATTAACAGTAAAAATAATTAAATGTTTCCCTTAAAGGATAAGAATATAACATAAATGCATATTCATCATTTATTTATTATATTTGCCATTTAATAAATGTTGATACATTTATGTTATATCCTTATTCAGAGAATATGCCTTTACACATTGTAAAATATAAAGGTTTTTATGTAAATGTAAATACATCAAATTTTCATTATTAGGTTTACAACGTACTGTATTATATATATACATGCAAATAGTATGAAATTTACAACATACATTAGCAGAGGTGAGATATGCAAATGATTAGAATTTCAGCTTAGCCGCTCAACACACGTCCTTGTGTCACCACTTCAAAGCATTATTTAAGGCTTGGAGATTTTGTATATTTCAAGTTCGGCAATTGCGTTTTTCTAGTTTTTTCAAAATATATTACCAATTATGCCTCGTAGAAAACGTGATCATTTTTTGATCAAGTATCGGTGATCGAAAGAGGAAGAATTGTGACCGAGATTACGAATTATACTACCAATATTTTGGATTATCTTTCAGGGAAATTGGTATTGAAGTTGAAAGACATAAAACGACTGTAATGCGTGTATGTGATTTTATGATGAAGGAAGTTACGACGGACCTATGTGTTCAATTGCATCCCCCTCAGTGCACCACTTCACATAATGACAGGAAAATTGTGAACATGGTGTGATGGATATCTCAGAAACATGGCAAACCATAGCATGGCACATTAAGTCCGTAATGCATCATCCAGTGTCTGCTCATATCATTCGATGCCGTTTACAACTGAGTGGTCTATCCGAATACGTTCATTGTTTCGTTTACCCTTGACCCAAAATTGAAGCCATCTCTTCCACCATTGGTGCAATGACAGAAAGATGTGAATGGCAGAACGGAAGGAAATAGTCTTTACTGAAGAGTTACGCTTCTGTCTGCAACACCTCGATGTTCGCATTCGAGTCTGAGTCGAGTTTGAGTTCCTTCTTCAAAATTTACAAAAAAAAATGATATAAATGTTGCAACTTCACGCATAAAACCTAATAGGTTACTACAACTAATTCAAGAAGGATGTATAATTAAATTAAAATGACAGAATCTAATAGTTATCTTTCATGAGAGAGAATTCAAATTTGAAAATTAATTGCTAGTTTATTATAAAAAAATTATTTTTAACGCATTAACTAGGGATAATTATTGTCATCAAGGCTTTCGGCGACTACTTTTAATTATTTTTATATTTACAATGATATTTTAATATTTGTAATTAAATGAAAAAAATAATTTTATTAATTAAAAACAGCTAATTTATTCTTTTTATCAATAATATTTTTTCCAAAACTAGAATGTAATAATTGTAATATGATTATTTTTTTAATTTGGAATGATATTTTGTAAATCTCTATAATTTCATAGATTAGAAAATAATCTAAACTTTATCTAATTATAATGAGCTGTAATAAAACATTACATATTATATAATAAAAAGTTATTATTTTCAATGCAGTTTTATCTATTATTCAGACGCAAATGTTCTGCGTTCCCCAGTTTTCTTCTAATATTATATTTAAGTATATATAGGTAAACACTACCGTACACCTATATTTCTACTATCAAATACAGTTTAAAAAATCTGAAATATATAATCATGTTTATTTTTCAATATAAGATAAACATTTTTAAATTAATAATACATCAGATTATTATTATAAAAAAAATTAAACTGTTGAACGCAGAGCAAATAACATATTATACGTACGACAATGTATTCAGTATACTCTTTCAACATATTTTAAATCAATATGAGAATATAAAACCTTTAATACATTTCATAAATTTTTTCCATGTCATCAATGAAATAATAGAAAGCTTATATCTTTAATATTATTCATATGGATCAATAAAAATAATAAGTGATGAGGTTCTATTTTCATTCACTTCAATTCAATAATTTATTTTTTCTTTTTTTCAAAAATTTTAATTGCTTCCAGTGTATTAAATAACAATCTAATTTATTTGCACTTGTTGTTTTATGCGTAGCAGTGAAAGTGTAAACATAATGTCTAACATAATTTTGCAAATTTATAGTATTTACTTTTTTAAACATACATATGAATTAAACGTACATATGAAGGCTTACGAAACTACTAAAATATTGCTCTATGAAAGAAAAAAAAATTCTCTAACGAACATTTTCTGTTAACTTTTGAATTTGGATTTAAATAACTATTTTTATTTTATTTTATTACAATACTAACATATGTTTAAAAATATATATAAATAACTTTTATACATTTTAATATAAACTTGCAATCTGATTTACATGTTGAATCACTTACAATATAGTTAATCACTTAACTAAACATTTTTAAAAATAAAATGAATACACTAATATAAAATGAAGTGTTATATACAATGAAGTATTAAATATACAATGAAGTGTTAAAAATTGTAGTGTGTTTGCATGTAAACACGAAATTAAGAAAATATAATTTCCCAAACATTACAATACACCTATTGAAAATTCTGTTAAAATTTAAATTTATTGCACATTACAACATAATAATTTATATATTTATAATATGAATTAAATTAAATAAAATACCGATCTGTAATTGCTTCATAAATATCCTATATTCACTAAAATATCATTTATATTCATCATTAAAAATTATATAAAATTATGTACTTTTAATTCCTTTGTAATGAATAATTTATTGAATAAATTAAACTTTGATGGACAACCATATTGTTGAAAAGGGATACAAATTTTAAAGAGACGAGTCACTCTTGAAACTTCTTTTAAAAAATAGATAAGTTAAATTTCTATCCTTATTATATTGTTATATATAAACGCCAAAAATTAGACATAATAATATATGAACTAACACTTTTCATTCCAATGGAATAAAAATTTGATTGTTCCAAACATGCTCTTTTCTTTACATATTTTCTCAACAGCACAGTTAAAAATTTATGTATGCATACATATTAAAGTCTATAAAAAGGAGTATTTTGATTCAAATAATTAGGGTGAACATTATATGAAAATATGTTTTTAACCAGCATTTACAAAACTTGCCATTATAATAAATGAATTATATTTCTTAAACTTTTTCACTGTATACCAGAGCTACTGAAATAGAATATAATTAAATACGAGTAAATTCAATAACACCATTTGTAAAATGCGTGCCCAAAAGTTATATTTATAAAATAAATAAGCAAATCTAAATATATTTTTATAAATAAATTTCTTTGATATATTAAAACCTATCGGGCAGGAACTTTATGGTTTTAATGTCAGCACTAGTTTACAATTAGTAACAATCTTGCTCCTTACCTTTTCATTTCCAGAATTTTTTTTTAAAAAAGGAATATTATTAAGTCCAACTCTTAATTTTACTGTAAGAAGATAAAATTAGAAGTGTAAGAAGAGAAATTACTGTAAGAAGTTAAAAAAAAAATCTTTCAGATTATTGTAAATCAAATATTACTCACATACAGTACACGTGAAAAAACTAATTGCTTTAAAAATTGATTATTGCGTCAAATTTGTTTTAGTATTCAGAATAAATTCAATGGAGCTTTAAATAATATAAATACTTGCTTCAGAAACCAACACAACTAAAAATATTTTAAGATAGTTTTTTTAATAAAATGTAGGTTACTTTTATAAATTATTTTAGAATTAAAATTAATTTATTGGTTTATACTAAATATCATCCACAATCATTTTCAAATCTAAAATATCAAATATATTTTGTTTCTTCTTTTAGAATTAATATATTTCAAAGTAACATCAATATATACTGAGGCTACACAAAAGCTAGTTCTGGATTACCATTTACTAATGCATTACAATAATTGATTTTGTAGCTAAATATTTGATGCTTAAATTTATTTTGTTTTGCATGCATTATTAAGCAGTTTACTCAACTGCAGAGTAAACACTTTTCATATTTATTTAGATGATAATCAATTTATTTGTTCTCATAAATAAATAGTAAAGGTTCTAATTTTAACAAGATTGTTCATCATAAATGTTTTAATACTTTGTTAATAATGATATGTAAATTAACAACTATAAATGATGTGGTATAAGTTGGAAACAAAAAATGAAGTAGCATATCATAATTACGGACGGTATACTCTTATTTATTATGTAAATTTTGCTTAAAAATTTTAAGTGATTTAGAGATTTTATTTAATGTGCAAACAATATTACGTTGATTTTAAAAATGCATTTATGATGACGAGTGGGTACAAAATGTTTGAATACATTAAATAATAACTAATAAATTTAAAAATAAATATATACCAGTTAAATTCTGTAGTTATTTATTTAAAATAATATTATAAATCAGGAGTGTAAACATTTTATATTTGATTTCATTCATAGGTATTCTACATGATATTCTGCTTCTTTTTTGTTATGATTTATTCTTTTTAGAATTGTTAGAATCAACAGTATGTACATTTGATGTGTCATAATATAAAACATATTTTCATTCAAGCAATGTAACTTGATAGAGAAGTAAAATCTGAAAAATTATTACTACATTCATTCATTTATATTTTTCATCTTCTTTTAAATATTAAGAAATAAGAGAACATTAAATTTTAATCCATTATTAACAATGCAGATCTTTAACATATTAAAACACTATTGCTTCAATTTAACATTTCAGTTGATAAGCTAGAATTTCGAAAAAATATGTTAATAATGTTTAATGACGTAAACTTTTATTAAATTTAAAATGAGTATTTAACATTAAAAATTTTGATACAAATGTATTATATAAAGAAAATGGTGCCATCAGAGTAATGTGTAAATGTTTGAAAATGTGTATATAAAGAATGGTACGTGGTTATGTGCTTCTATAATACGACAATAGAGATTGCTTTGATTGTTGCTGAACAATCACATTTTGCACATGGTAGCAAGTTAGACAGGGACTTGTGGTTTAAAGAAAGTTCCGAAGTACTTTGAGCAACCAACATTAAGTTGTAATTCGAGACCACGAACATTTGAATTAAAGATTAAAGCTCTAACCACTCCGCTACTAACGAGAAGTCGAGAGTATAGAATATTCTACATAAGAACATTTTTCTAAGCACGCATTATTAAAAATTGTCTTTCAAATTTAAATGAATGTTATACAGTTAATTTTTACAAGGGTCAAACTAGCTTGTATGGAACAAAGTTCTAAGTTAATCGTTTCGTATCAGTTTTAGTCGTATAGATAAGTGTTAAATAATTAAAAATAGGATACTGTTTTGTAAAAATATAATTGTTATATGATAACAATATGAAAGAATTAATTTATGTCTTTATATCTATTATTTTCTTTTCAATATTTATGCATCTCATTTAAATTACAGAAATTTAATAGATTAGTTCATATGGGATTGCATTTTCTCAACTAAGTAAACTATTCTAAATGTAATATAAATCTGTGTATTATAGCGAAATTATACCATTATATTAATTATGACTTCATTGATGAACAATTAATTATTAAGGAGACAATAATAATTTTATTTAAAACACAATTCAGTGCTAATAGCTCTTGATATATTCAACTCATTTGATTCTCTGTACTTCATCTATACTAATTGGCCAGAGAATATCTTTCCCACAGAACAAAGCTCCCTGAAAGATACACGCAGAAAGCTAATCTCGGTGGTCTACGAGTTTGGACAATAAGAAATTCATCATGAGAGAGGCTATCTGCAAGTCTCTGTGAGAGACCCTGTTTTATGAAGTATCTTTATAT
>JAPDSC010090378.1:98366-117839 GCA_026290005.1 Latrodectus geometricus | reverse complement strand
AATGTAAATCATAAAACTTATATTTTATAATAATGTTGTGTTGCAATGATATTAACGTAATTATTTTCAATAAAATTTTCAAAGTACCATTTTGTATCTGCTTTGTATGCAATACCGAAAAATATTGCACAAGCCAAATTTTGATGCACTAGTAAGATATCCAATGTTCAGGTGCAAAAATATTGTCTTAAATTGTAATATATATATATATATATATATATATATATATATATATATATATATATATATATATATATATATATATATATTCTTAAAATGATTTATTATATTCAGTTGTGTAACTTCCCTTAGTAAAAATTCCTTAAAAAATTTTTGTAGTTCTGTTGACTATTGCAGTCTCTAACGATATTTCATATATCAGCTACGCCAAAAATAAACTAATGGATAAATGCACTCCGGATAAAATTACTCTGTTTGATCAACTTGCTCATCTCTTAAGGAGAAGAGGGTTGATCCAAGCAGTCACTGGGGGACAGTTCCACAATTCGTGACAAAGGACTCCAGTAGGGTGTTGTCCTCAGTGGTGCCGAGATTAACGCGCCATAATTAGTGGTGGCAGTGGGTAATTAAAGAGAGTCTCATATTTAATTAAGCGACCCATAATGAGCGTGCCAGCTTTATCGGCACAATCCTTCTTCGTCTTCCCCTTCTCCTGAGCAGGGGTCGATATTTCGGAGCTGTTCCGAAAGCAGGGAGGGTTGAGCATTTATTATTATCGTTTGTCTCTAAAGAGCTTTGATTTTTATCTTGAAGTGCAGTTTTCCCCTTTTACTTAAGAGTGATAACAATATAGATATTGTTCTGATGCGGAGTATTATTTGCTTAAAAAGTTTATATTAATTCTGCTTTTGGATTAATTTGTGTGTGTGAGATGGAGATTAATTTTCTTTAATTAAATATAATTTGTACTTTGTGAAAATTGATTATACGTTTTTGAGAAAGGAGAATTTATTAATAATTTTGGTAAAAAATGTTGATATTTGATTAATAAATACTCATAATGATTTATGACACTAGGTTAAATCTGCCAAACTGGTAGCTGAAAAGGAAACATTCTGATCTTCAGTTCAACAACTCGTGGGTTCGATTCCTGATTCAGGCATAGGTGATTATAGTGTTAAGCGTGCAAACATTCATGAAGTTATAGACATAAGTTCTGGTCAAGTTATCTTTGTATATGAAAAATATCTAAGGAGTGACTAGCAAATCAAACTAAAATACAGACAAAATAGAATCATACTAACGGAAATTCGATGAAAATTCTATAGATATAGGAAATAATTAAAGCTAAATATAACTAATGTCTTCTGAGTACTATTTTAGTTTACTTAAAATTTAGTATTGTTTAAAGGATGCTGTTTTTCACTAAAATATTGACAAACTTTACTGATACAAATCCTTTATCTTCAAAAATGTTTGATTTTACTGCTTTCATCGTGCATGGTCGTTAATTAAAGCTGGAATTTTATCTGAATAAAAAGTTATACTGCATACATTTATTATTAAGAAAATGTTTTAAGCGAAGAAAAGCAAATATAAAGATTATTAGAAAATATTAGGTATAAAGTTGGATTCGAATTTAAATCGAAAAGTAAAACGTACAGAAAACAGCTACATCAAACAACACAACACAATAAATATCTCTTTCTATGTAGCCCCCTTCTTATAATATATATATATATATACAAAATGTTGCATGATTTCGTAAATCTCCTTGTAAATATCTTATTAAAAACTTTCCTGTTATTAAAAAGTTTATTTTTCTAAAAGATGTATATTACTTTTATTAAAAACCATTTTTACATTTAAAAATGAATAACTTAGATTCTTCAATTACAAATATCTAAGCAAACAGTAAATAAGTATTGAATTTGAAATTAAACTCTTCAAAATCATCTACTTATTCAAAATGTAGTTATTATTTTACTATGTACAATATCTTTTAATATAAGAATAATATTTTAAATTCAACTCAGATAATTAACTGTATACAATTCTATGAAAATAGCGGTCTAAGTAATAAAAAATTTAAATCCGATCCTTCGGAGATTATAACACCATGTAATAATCAAAGTTGTTATCTCTATTTAAATATTATTTAAATTGAAGTTTAAAATATGATAACAGTTCATGATAATATAAGAATAATATCTTAAATTCAACTCAGAAAATTAACTGCATTACAATTCTACAAAAATAACATTCTAAGTAATAAAATATTTGAATCCAGTCAGACGAAGATTATAACTTCATGTAATTGTCAAAGTTGTTATCTCCACTTAAACATCAATCATGAAGTTTTAAATATGATAACAGTCCTAATTTTTAAAATAATATTGCGTAACCATTTTTTTGATAAAAATGTAAGATAATACAGTCAAGAAATTAAAAACATTTGAAAACTCGGCAACCAATCCCTCTGAGCCAACTGTTTTTTGTTTAATAATCATTTATAATATTTTTTTTATTTTCCACTTTAGTCTAATTGTATTGGCAATTCAAAATTTCTCGTTTGTGTTTCTTTAGATACCATGTCCAAAAACCTTTTCACCCCTTGCAAACAAGGTATATGTGATAAGGAAACAAAATCCTCATTTACGTCATCATAGGAAACTCATTCTCGGAACACCCCTCTATTAGCCGTGTCATCAGGGGTAGGGAGGATTGCGGGGCTTCCCCGTAATCCAGTTATGTGTCGTCCGCCTGAGGTGACGAACACTGACGTCCCTGTCCTATCTCGGTTGATCATCGGCTTCCGGAACGGTGCCATCCTCGCAATTGGAATTGACATTCCTCATGCATCTCAGTGTTGGGGGTCGGCGATCCTGGCAATTGATATATCTTTCTTTAGTTACATTTCACCCTTTCAGGGTCACCGGGAAGGGGAGAGATCCTTCCGGATGACAAGCTCCTCTCGAGTTTCGGTTCAAGATGGTATCGCAGGAACCAGAATTACTTTAACACGAGTCTCTCTTGTACTATGGTATCTACTGAACTTAAATTATCGTTAATTATAAGAAACTAAGATATTGACAAACTATATATAAAAATTAGAAATTGATAAAATTATTGTTTGTATTAATAATGAATGAAAATAAAAAAATTATATTTCAATTTAATAATTAATTTCGTTTGAATCAATGTGTAAATATTTTTTGTTGAAATTTTAAACTGAAATTTTCAAATAATTGTGAATTTATGATCCAAAATGATTTTGATAACGTAAAAAATCGTTAAAAGTTTTTCAATAGCAATATTTTTCACAATTCGAAGTATTTATATTTTGAAAATTAAATTTATCTTCTTAATTTATTTAAAAATTTTCTATTAATGACAAAAACATTTTTCATAGGCTGTAATGGCCTAATTTGTTATGACGTCATTCTCATTATTGAAAGGTTGTGAGTTTGAATTCCTGCTTAATCGAAGATCTGTTGTGTTCTTTCAAGATGTCTGGGACATGTCAACCCCTTAAAACACGAATATTTTTTAAAAACTGGTAAAAAAATGGCTTATGTACCATCTATGTTAAACAAGTTTAATTATAACATAGTTTATCTCATTTTACTAGAACTTATCTCAGACGGGCTTTAGAAATAAAATAACACAAAGTACAAGAACACCCGTGTGAAACAGGCATGTACAAATTTCCGGTATCCTTCACCCATGTCAAACACGGGCAAATACTTTAAGAGGGTTAAATAAGTCGCAATATCATCCAAGTGAAATAATACCTCAGGGAGGGTGGCAAGTCAAGTATTGGGGCTTTGTGCATGGTCCCTGCTTTTAGATTTCAAAGACAGACTTCCACTTAACTTTTGAAGCCTAATTCAAAGCTAGGTAGGTACAGGGAAGAATACTGATGAAATAATAACATTTTTCGTTTTCTTATTTATTTTGCATCATTTATAGCTCCTCAATATTGTTGTTTTTGTAATTACGTAATTTCTATCATTAAAATGAACTATTTTTTATCAAAACCAATTTGTCCCTTTAATAGCTGTCCTTTCTTAAAGCAAGCTTCTTCAGCTGAAAATCCAAGATTGTTAAGTAAAAGAAAAGTCTGGGTATTGATATCAGTTGAAAAAAATAGATATTTTTCTTTCTATTTTTTTTAAAAAACATTTTTTCTTTCTGTTTACTCTGCGAATAAAAACAACTCATACATCTTTCAACGAACGCAACAAATCTCCTGACCCTGTAATCATATTTTAGAAATCAAGTATCATTTTTAGAGTTTTTTAGCTTATTTCTGTTCTTCTATTTACAGTGTAAAGTGATAAGGAACTCCGATCAGATTAAATTCCAATGACAGAGCTGTCACTTTATTCTCTATGAAAAAGATGTTTCACCCAAAAAGAAGATCTTTGTTTTTTAGTCGTATCACAATTCCCGTCAAAATATACTATCCTGTTAATCTAAGTTTTATTTTCATTATTATGATGAATTTATTTTTTAATAATTGTATTAAAATGGTGGAGAATATTTATACTTAATAAAACTTCAAGGATCATACTAAGATGGTAAGATTCAGAAATTAATTTAAAATTTTAATTTCACTCATTAATTTTATTTTTTGTAATAAAGTTTTATAAAATAGATCTAAGAAACTATAATTGTACTATAGATATTCTTTAATTCACGTTTTAATCTAATACTGTAATAATTAGGTCAATCATTATTTTACTGAAGGCTTAAACTTTAAAAAATACATTTATCAGTAGTTATCTTTCTATGATGGAGAAAATATGAGCTCTTATACTTTCATACAGGATTTGAAGCAATAAATAGTAAAAATTTCGAGGCATATCTATAAAAAGAGGATATATTAATTAAATCAGCTTTTTTTAGAAACACATCTTATAACCTACGTGTGTTTCTTTGAAATTTGTCTCATTTTATAGACTGGGGAATATGTTACGGGGAATCCAGTATGTATAGATTATGTTATCAGATATTGCTCGAATTGTATATTTGGTTGAGACAGAAATGTCAATGATTTTGGTATATAAACATGCAATATTACATTTCAGTACAGTTCTGTAATCCTCAACATTATAAAATTATAATAAAAATAAAATACCAATAACAAAACATTTTATGGTGATATAGAAAATAACATCGGATATATATTGCACTTAAAGTTGTTCCAATGGGATATGCCAATAAACTCAAAGAAATCCTGTTTAACAAAATCCAGTTACATAAGTTAATCAAATTAAAATTAAAAATAATGTACTTAATTTTTTTTTGCACTACTCTTTTTTATTGTTTCCTCTAATACTAAGAGCTTGCACGCGTTGACAAATCGGCATATATTTTTACAGTTAACACTTTAATATTAAAATATTTAATTCTGCAGTCATATCTTTTTAAAATGACAGAGAATCAAATTGGTTGCGGTAAAAAATTTATATTTTCATATTACGTTGAAATGTTTAGAATCGGGCATTTTCCATTTTACATCTCATTAAGTGATCTAAAAAGTAGAACTTGAAACTACATTCTCTTTTTATCAATTGTTTACTTAAATTTATGAATATTATTTTGTACTCTATTATTTTTTAAAGATGATCAAAGATGCATTTTGGCTGGAAAAATATATTGTTTTCATTGCTAGATTAAAAAGTTTTGAATCTCATTTTTAATGCTTGATAGCACGAATTAAGTTAAATCATATAACTGAGAATATATGTTTAAATTATATATTAACTGTATTATAAAAATCATTTTTATGTTTCTGAATATTGTTTAAGGAAATTGCATATCAGGCATGTAATAAACCAAATTTACATATTATTCTGTTTCTCAATCATTATATATTACACTAATTACTAAGAAAATAAATTTATAATCCTTATTTATAATATTTTTGGATAATATTTTTTTTTAGATTAGCAATTTTTATTATAATTTTATCATTTGTCAGTCCTTTATTTCATTTGTATTTTTATTACTTAATAAAAAT
Organism: Latrodectus geometricus; assembly: GCA_026290005.1. Classification (NCBI taxonomy): domain Eukaryota; kingdom Metazoa; phylum Arthropoda; class Arachnida; order Araneae; family Theridiidae; genus Latrodectus; species Latrodectus geometricus. Next base: position 111,850 of record JAPDSC010090378.1, on the reverse strand, counting down.
TAAAATCAGAAAAACTAATTTTTATTGCACGCTTTCTTTATCTTTGAGGTCATATAATCTGATGTCTTCTTCTTATTTCCAATTTTGGTAGAATTGTACGCAATTGTTTTTATGTTAAAAGAAATGGTACGCTATTATATTATCAAGCTTGACACTCTACCTGATTTTAAGAATTTTTCTCTTTTTTTTTTTCTTTCACATAAAAAATCGTCGGAATGTGTCGCCTACTATTCTCGTGAGATTCCCACCAACACGTCTGGAGTGAAAGGATAACCGCAACGCAAGACTGCTCTCGTCCACCCTTGGGGCGGTCCACCCCAGGAGCAGACGAGAAGCGTTTTTTTATCGCAGAAAAAAGAGAGGTCGTGGAGTATATAAAAACTGAAAGTGTCAAAACATATCCGCCCCCGCGGGAACGATTAAATCTTTACTCGGGGTGGAATCTGTGGAAAAATAGCAAGACTGTCTTTTTCGGGGGGTCTTTCTCAAGACTAACGGGTGCAACAAGTTTTGAAACTTTTCATTCTGTAAGAAAAATAAATGTATTTAATTTGTTAAATAGAAAAATTTCCTATCTGTAAGAACAGTAACTTATAATTATTTTAACATCGGAAAAAAATAACAGATTGAACAAGATTTCATGGTAATAAATAACAAGTAAAATGGTAAAAAATTAAGAATTAAATTTAGTATAATATAGCTGGCAATAAATAAAATGCAATATTTAAAATAATATTAACAAATTCATTTGAATAATACTTGGAAAAAATTAGCTAAATTTTTAGTTTAATAAAATAATTATGAATTAATTTAATAAATATTTAGATGGAGAGATAAGCATTAATTCTTATTTGTATTTTATATGTGAATATAATCATATTTCTGTATTTGAGCATTCATTATTTTAGAATGATTTACTTTATTCTATATGAGATTTAATTGATGGCCGAGTTATAATAATTGATAGTTTATATATAAATGTATGTTTTATGGCTAATTACTAAAAAAATTAAAAAGTGATCGCTGATTTCAGGAAATGTTTTAAAATTAACAAGTGATCGTTGTTTTCAGGAAATGTTTTATGAAATATGATTTGAATGAGTTTACTTTATTTATTGAAAAATATTTACAAATCAACATAAACAAAATTTTAAAATGTTTCATTTATTTAAATATTTAGTATAATGTTATTAAACATTCTAATAAGTTTTTATCAATAAATATAAATTTAAATTATTATACGTATAATTTTTTAACCCATAAAATTATATAAGAATTCTTAAAAACTTTTATATAAATTTGCATTGATAAATACTTTTATAGCTACTAATTTTTAATTAATTTTTATCAGTATAAATACTTACCTTTATTGGTAAAATTATTTTAAGTCACATGTGTAATTAGAATTATTTTAATAAATGCTTGAATTATTTAATAAAGTTAAAGAAAATATTACAAATTTATTTAAGAAGCTAATGTCTGATAAATTATTTTCATTTTTGTTTAACTGTCGTTAAATCGTTGTAATAATCAAATTAATTGTTTTAGATTAAAATTCCTTATTCAAATATATTTCCCTGTACTTATTTTACCGAAGTATTTGCTTTTAACTTTTTACATGGTTATATATATTTTATTATAAATTTAATTATAAATAAAACAAATATAAAATATTATTCCTAATTTAATAAAATTAAATATTTAGTAGAAGTTTTAATTGAGTGCATGTCGAATTACTACTGTTTTAGAAGAATCTTTAATTTAAACTATAAGCTTACTCTTTCAATATACTGTGGGTAAGAGGATCAGGAATTAAACAGATTATACTCGCTCAATTTTGTAACGCATCCCCAATTTTCACTGCGACCGCAACTGACGTGTTACGTTCCGACGGGAGTGAGTGAAGTATCGTACTCGGGATTTATCTTTTTTTCGTATCAGTGTCGCAAAGGTGGCGAGGGAGAACTAGCCGAATTTTTTCATTCTTTATTAGGTGATACGTTTTTGATATATTTTTTTCCTCGTCCACCCCCATTGCCGAGGCTGGCGATAAGAGGGGTCGGGCAAGCGAAGAATCATTCAGTCGCGGTGCTTTCTTTATCTCTAAGGAGCAGATGCCCTGAAAAAATTCAAACGATCGACAACAAATTATGACATCCCTTTATACAAGTTCCCGATTATCTTTTAGTGTCGTCGGAAGAATAGTCGGTACCTTTGATGCTTGATTTTTAAAGCACTCCCACCCTTTTCTAACTCTTACGCTTTGCTCTGGGAATATAGTGCTTTTCTACTTTTTCCTCCCTTTTTCTAAGTGGATCTTATTTTGTCGGTTTTACTTGCTGATTTTCTACGATAGTCAGAGCAAGTGCCTTTTTTTATCATTTTTATACCGTTTATTTGTGTTACTATAGCCAAAATTAAATAAAAATCTGTTTAAATTAGAAGTTAGAAGTTATATATTGTATATTAATTATTGAGGAAATTTAAAATATATGGTTTAGTAAAACATTACAGGATATGACAATTTTTTTTTTTTTTTTTTTTTTTTTTTTGCTATTTAAATTATCTTTATACCTGACAAGTAGAATTTTGAAATCAAAAGATCATAGAAAATTAGGGAATTAGTTTTTAAATACTGATGAGTTTTTATCATCTTGTTTGCAAAGATATTACTTTTACTATTTAATCTGGTTAAAAATCTATTTACTGACGAATGTCCGTTTTCCTTTTTATTTCTTAAATTGTTTAATGCTGGTAAGAAATAGTTTAATTTTATGTTTCTTGAAACTAAATGAGGCATCATAAAATGACAGAGTCTTGAATAAGTAGAATATTATTACATTTTCTTCTTTTGAAGTAAATTTTAAATCTCTGATAACAATGTGGGTTTTAACTATGAGAGGATAAAAAGTAAAAATTAATTTAATAATTTTATATTCTAAAAAAAGCAACATTTCTGTTTTTCAATATACGCTTCTACATTAATCTATATTGACCAGCTACTAATTTTAAATAATAAAATAATTAAAAAATATAAAATATATTAAATGTGTCTTTTCCAGTTGAATATTTTTTAAAACTTAAAACTTAACTATAACAAGCAGACGTACTTATAATAAAATTTATGTGTTTTAATTTTACTTAAAAATCATCTGAAATAACAGTTATTTTTTAAGTTATAAATGAGATTTAAAAAAAGAAATTAAAAGTAATGCAATGTGAGCCATAGTTATGTATTATTAACTTTAAATAAACAATTCAGATAATTCCATTCGAGAATCATTTGTGTATTATCTTGGAATGCTTCTCTTTATAAGAAAAGAACCTTACTTAAATGTTTCTTTTGGATGTCTTTGTTATGAATTATTTCCTAAATGAACTTTCCACCACTTTTATGCTTTTTTCTATACACGCAATTATTTGTAATGTGAAAACACAAATATTTGTAGTTTTTATATTTGATATTCTAAGATAAATGTTTAATTTCTTTGCAGGCCATCCGATGCACCTTATCTAATTGTTCTTGTGAATGTTTCTCACCTTGTAAGACTCGAATTCGAATGTGTGATGGCTGCGGTCATGGCTGGGTCAGTCACGGTAAGTGGACTTTCTCATTCAGAATAACATTATAGTGAAGTTTACAGGTTGTTATACGTTCAGCGAGCATTGTGCAAAGAAGGATTGTTTCTGATATTCTTTGTCAAAATTTCTTTTGAAATTGCTTTAGAAACTTTTCAATTTTTATTTTATTTTATTTATTTTTTGTTCGAGTTCCAGCTGCTAGGCTGGCAATAGGGGGTGTGCTGCTCCACTTTTTCAACTGAACTACAATTTGGTGTGGAGTAAGACTTCTTCAGTACCCATTTATAGGGTAGGCAACCATTCATACAAGGACAAGACAAAGACAGGAGAGAGAGCAAGAGAAAGTACATCAATGTCCGAAACTGGTATTCGAACCCAGGACCTCCTTATTCATAGTCAGGCACGCAGGGTGGGTGTGCTATAGTATTTAAATTAAAAAGAATTAAATTTCAAAATTATATTAAAACTAAAGATATATTGTAGATAATTTTAAGCACAGTTTTACATTTTTTAAAAAAGAATATATTCCATAAAGAGCGTGTATGCACCAGAATAATAATGTCTTTAAGTATTGTAATTAACTATGATTTGTGCTAATCATAGCATAACTAGGATGTTCTGTATCTTATTTTAATGTTTTTGTCTTGTGCCAGTTATGCTGGCGGTGTGAGGTGCATTTCGCTACTCCACTTTTCCAACTGAACTATGATTTGGTGTGAAGTTCGACTTCCTCAGTACACACATGGCATAGGTACCCCTTGATAGGGTTGTAATACATGCTAAACAGCACTTCTCCATTCATTAATCAGACATTGGATCGTTTTAAATCTAAATTGCAATACAATAACGATACGATTTGGAATTTCTCCCTTTAGAGAAATGTGATGTCTTGCAATTTTTTATAAAACCATTTTTCAGTGGTATAAAATAGCCATAAGATTAAAAACTTGTTTCATTAAAGAACATAGGATATTAGCAATTTTTACTTGCGTAATGTTCATGTCTGTCAAATTATCCATAAAATAATGGTTATTTGTGATAAAATAATGTGTCAAGGTACAACGATCTATTACCATAAAGTAACTTGGATTATTATCATTCTTTTCTATATGATACTTAAGCCAGTGGTTGTTTTTAAGAATGAATTGTGTTTAAATAATTATATTTTTGTTGTTTCATCAGCTCTTTTATCTATTTGGATCTTGCATTAATAACAATTCTCGATGATGTAATATTTCAACATATTATCTTAAAACTAATTAATTAAAATTACAATAATTCTGAAATCTGTTATTTTTTAGAGAACCTATCTGTTTACAATTCTTGGAGGTGCTATAGTCTGATTTTTTTAAAAAAACAATTTTTGGTTGTCTTATAAAAGAATAAGATTCTCTATTTCATTGAGTTCTATATTTTTAGAATCTGGATTAATATCAATTCTCACTCATATTATATTCAAATCTAATATTTCTATAAAAATAATTATTAGTTATTGTAAAATTATGACAAAATTCCCTAAGATCAGTTATATTTAGGAATTCTGTTTTTAACTAATGCTTTCTTTGTGATATTCACATTTGTGATTTCTTTTAAAATTATTTGTTAACTTCAATAAAATGGCGATTAAGTTTAGAGTTGTTGTGCTTAGGCAATATTAATTATTAATTATTCTTGATCATGTAATATTAAAATCTTATATATATATATATATATATATATATATATATATATATATGTGTGTGTGTGTGTGTGTGTGTGTGTGTCTTGAATTATGCTTTAAAGTGAGGAATTTATAATTATGATCAGTTTAAACTTTAAAGACAAAGAAATTAAATATCTTAAGTTGATAACTTTCAAAATTCAAGTATGTAAGATAGAATTATAATTTATAAGTAATGCTTCTTTTTTGTCACCAGATAATGAGTCGCTAGAGTTATAAAGTTTGATTTTAAAAAATGAAATCTTGAAAAATAATAAAATTTTCCATTGAAATTTCATAAGAAAATTTATTCATTGTTTCTAAGATTCGTAGACATTCTAAAACTCAACCATAAATTCTTAGCAACACTGCCAATGCAAATTTAATGTTTTAAAGAATATATCAGAATACTGAATTGAATTTTATGATTTTTGCATTGTTTAAATGTAGGTTTATCTATCGAAACTTAGAGAAACTAGAGAATTTTGTGAATCCTAATATCATTTACATTTAAAAATTATCCTGAAATTATATATTTCTGCTTATTTTTTTAAATATTAAGCCCTTCTTGAAACGTAATAAACATTATAATTTTCAGTTAACATAGGAAATCTCTGGTAAATTTGTGTAATTAAAAATACGTTTCTGATATAATTAATGTCTAAATGTTGATGAAAACGTTTTTCATTTCTCAAGATGTGTGATTTCACTTACAAGAATATTTTTCGATCACTTATTATTTTTTTTTAATTTTTTTTTTTTAACCTTTTTAGTGGAATAAGCAAACTTATTCTGTTATTCAAAATATAATCACATTTAGCAAAACATTCATTGCCGTATTTTTAATTTTTTAGGTCATTTATATGCAAAATTACTCTGAGTTTTTTTTCAAATAAAATTTTACTAATCTAGACTTTGTTCGCGCATTTTAAACTTTTATAATGCATTTTCATGCAAACTTTAATTTTTATTACAGTATAGAATATAAAGCAATAATTTTTGTACTCATTTCTTACCTGAAGTTTGCTTACAACTATGTTTGTGAATTACATATCCTATGGATTTGCTTTCCTACTTCAGATGAGGATTATTTTTTGTGAAAAAAAAAATATCATAACAGCATTTTATTACAATCTAGATACTGTAATCCCCAGAGTTCAAATATGTGGGGAAAAAAAGTGAAACCTGAAATTCATCTGAATTAATATTTTATGCTAATAAGGGTCTGATATTTGTGGATGCCACGTCATAAAATTTTATTGGTGTTTTTCACAAGCATCTGCTTATTTGCTGTGAAATTTTCCGGGAATAACAATTACATAAGAAGCGTGTTAATCCTCTGATCTAGCAGTCACTTAAAAAAAAAGACGCCAGAAAATGCTATCGCGTTTTTACAATTGCGTGTCATCATGTCTTCTTTCGCCGCCTAGAATTTTCATTAACCGCAATTAATACCAAACGCCAGAAGAAGGTTCAAAATGCCCATGCTTCAGGCCGTCCTAATCCACAGCTTACAACAATCTATCGCCAGCCACCCAACTCCATTCATTTGGATGGGTATCTTCTTCCTCATTTTCCAATCATCGAGGAAGGTCATCATTGTGTGTGTGTGTCTAATCCGGTAGCTACAGCTGTACTACGAGATTGTGGATCAGAGAGCCCAAGCAGCACGCAAACACAAACGAATAAAGCTGATCCTAAATCATCTTGTATTTTCTTTCATGTGGCGCTGATGTGATGTTTCTTTTGTTACTTTATGTATCCATGCAATTCCGATGTTAAAATTTTCGGTGCTTTTGTGTTATCAGGATACCGCCAAATCTCCAGCATTTGGCGAAAAACTCGAGGCAGGAAAGTAATAGCAAAAATATTTATGATTTTCATAATCTTGATGAAAACAAATATGAATGAACTTTGTAAAACGTTATTGTGATAAAGAAAAACGGTGAATTCATTAGAAATTTTAGTAAAATATTTGGCGATAAGTCTAGACTAATTACTTTAATTCTTTTTGAACAAAAGTTTTTATTAGTAGACATTTGTACTTGTGGTGACCGAGCAGATGCCATGTTAAAGTAATTTCTTCATTAAATGGTATATTTCTTGTGTTGGATTTTTGAGAATTACAATCTTCAGTATTTTTTATCCATTTATCTTATGTCTCATTAGTTTTAATTAAAGAATTTTTCACTGATTTCCTTTTTATGTATAATCATGATTTAACAAGACACAGTTAGACAGTGTGTCCAGAGCCACAATTTAGAACTTTCTGTCAGTTGTCACCCGATTCCATTTGTTTCGCTAGAAATTTTCTTCCTCAATACTTGACCATTGAGTAATAAAATCACCATTGTTAATCCATAAACCATGAACTTGGTGTTGATCAAAAATCTCAAAAAGCTTACAAAGATCAAATATTTAGTTTATTTTTTCTTTAAAAATCTAAAATAATTATCCCCTCAAAATTGAAATTATTCACCCAGTACTTTAAAATGTAATCAACGCAGTATATAAAAAATAATGATATATATTCTATTACACAATGAAATTAATTGACGTATTGAGATAGATTATGAGGTAAATAAACTTTTTTACAAAAAAAATTGTAGTAAATAAGTTTTTTTATTACAAGGAAAATGAGAATATTGCAAGTTTATGAAATTTATATATATATAGATGCATTATTTAAGCAAGTAAATTAATTAGTAAAACTTTGATATTTTTGTTAAAAAAAAATAAATTATAATTTTGAAAGATAAACTCTATTTTAAAAAACAAATATGTATTTAAATATTTTGTTCTTTCTATACGAGAAACGCAATGATATAATAATTTAAAAATAATACAACAATAAAGTATTGAAATTTGAAATAAAATGCTAAAATCCAATCAGATTATTATGGAATTTTTATTTTGTTACTTTTTTATTTATTTTTTGTTTTAAAATAGTTTTAAAGAAGAAAACCATTTTGGAAATTTATTTCCAATGCTAGCAATTTTTAGGTGATTCCTGTATAAATGTTATTTAAAGATTAAAATATATTATTTAATTCAATTTAAAATATTCAATAAGAAATGAATATCGCTTAGTTAAGAAAGCCTTTTTAATTTCTAATTAAATATACTACGTTCATAAAATTTAGTTATTCATAGAATTTTTTTATTCTTACCTAGCGCATGTTAAATAAAGAGTTTGAGATATTATTTTTTAATTTTTTTTTTTTTTTAGTTAAAAACTGTTTTAAAATATTCTTGAATCCACGAACTTTTTATTATTCTCATTTTAAGCAAGGGAGATTAAGAAAATGTTTAATTATAGAGCTTACTGTGCAAAAAATACATTAAGTAAAGAAAGCCAAAAATCTTCAGATTCTAATAAAAAGGACCCAAATGTGAGTCGGATGGGTATTAACTTGCTCAGGTTTTTACCTTCAGCCTTCTTTTATAGCAGTTTGTGTTTTTTTAATTCGTATCTTTGTGCCTTTTACAAATGTATCTGTTTCCCTTCCTATACCTAATCCCAGGTTTCCTAATAAAATTTATTTCCGTCTTAAAATTTGTTTTTATCACCAATCTCGAAGGGCCAATTAAGAACCTTGGGGGAAGGTCGGACACAACTAAGCCCCTTTTAATGATGACCTTGTAGTAACCCTTCTTCCAAAGAACCCCAGCACCCCTACCTGATTTGCATAAAAGTCATCGGGGTGGTCGGCAGCTAAGCATCGATGCGCTTACGGGATATCGATGTGGTTGTCTTTCCGATATCCATATCCCAAAATGGCATTTTCCCATTACAATCTCAATTCATCTCTTCGGAAGGTGACCTGGCTTGAAGTGCCTCCCCTGGAAAATCCAAAATTTTAACCACCTTGGAACTATGCAGTGAGAGTAGAGAGAAAATGGAATTTTTTTCCCTATCATTTCAGTCTCCCCCCTTTTTTTTCCCTTTCTTGTTAAAGCTGCAAAGACTGAGAAGATGAGTGTCTCCCTGGTGGACAATCTGACAGGGCATTTTCGGAATTCAGATTTATCGCGGCAGGGCCACGTGCAAATCAATTTTTTATGCAGTTGTGCTCGACCCTCCTTTACCATCCCTTGTTCTTCCGCGTTTCGAGCAGAGATGGATAGAGAGTCAGCCGGTGTCGAAATTGACAGAGAGTGCTTTTCTCGAAAGTCTTTCCCGTTTCACATTTATTTATTTTTCTCCCACATTTAAGTCCTTGCATTTTTTCCCTCTCCATCCTCCAACTCTGTCCCTTAAGAGATGCGTCGAGAGGACTTAAAAACCTATACATCCTCTTCGTATTACCAGCCCCTCGTCGTAGGTTTAAGATAGACTCGCTTTCCCTTTTTTTCTTTTCTCTTTCGGAGTAGGGGTGGAAGTTACACGCTGTCTATCCGAGTCCAGGAGAAATGGATGTACTATTTTTTTTCCTTGATACCCCCACTACTAGGGAAAAAGGAGTAGCGTGTATATGAAGGTTCCATAGTTTAAAGCTGTAGTAGTGGTTTCGGTCCTCTTCCACGCGGCTTAATGATTTCGCTGGAGGATTTTTCTCTTTTCTTCTTCAGACTACTTTGTGGTCTGAGGGACAGGGAAAATTTTTCCATTGTAGGGAAAAACAGAAAAGGCTAGACCCTTTTATCTTCGGCACTGTTAAGAACGAGCAAGGATAAGGGATTATTTTTCCAGTATTTTTTTCCACCCGGAACAAGCTATTACTTCTTCCATCTTTTTTTTTCTAAAAGATAGATTCAAGACAGTCATTTTCTTATATTTTAAATAAGATGCAATTTCTTCGGGAATTTTATACTAATGAGAGAAAAACATGACGTATTTATGGGAAATAATGTGACTTTTTTCATCTGTTCAGTTTGAGCAACTTATGTGAAAAAATAAATTATATAATACGATAAAAAAGCGCACCGCGATTGAGACAGGTTTGATCAATTGATAAAAAGACAGTTAGTGAACACATAAATATGACTTTTTCACATAGATTTCATAGCATAACTTTCAAGTAGGCTACTGATGTCTGTAAAGAATTCAATCTTGGAATCTATTGTATCATTTCTTGTATAAATATGTCAGCTGGAATCAGTATGTTTGCATTTATTTATGAAGAAATTTTTAACTTTAAAAATAACATATGTAAGAGATTATGCTAATATTAGATCGTTTTATGAAAGTATTCATTCCAAAAATTATGATGTGGTTTACGACATGAACTTTGAGTTATAATGAGCTCTTTTTTCTCATTGAATACGAATAGATACGTTTAATGCATCTACCTAATAAATGATTTGATTTATTAGATAGCTTAAGGATATGTAATTTTTAACCATATTTTAAATATTTTTAATGGGATGTAATTTAAAAATAACAATCATTTTTACTGAGTTATTATGTACTTTTGCCTCCTGTTAATAATTGCCATTTGTTTAAATATTAACTTTTTTTACTATCATTAGAATATTTCATTAGAAAATCATTAGAATATTTTTTTCTTATTGTAACTTTAAGCATACTTAACTACATTTTAAATGTTTCCAATAATGTATGTATTGAAAACAATAATTGATAGTTATGATTAATGCATTATCACGTATTTATATCTTTTATTAACTTGTAACAAACGTAATTTTCTGAAATTATTCTTTCATAAAGATTCTCTTTCATTGGTTAATTCCAAAGTTATAATTTATGTATATAAAATCCCAAAATGATTTTTTCTTACAACATGAATACTTCTTATTATCTTCTTAAGTGTTCTTTCGGTTTGTATCCCTGCTTTAAACTGCTCAGTTGTGAAGGCCAGCCAAAAATTTGACAAAATTTATGAAGGTCCGAGTCGTTACCTTTTCCAAAAGAAAGATTCTACAACTGCACTGATAAGAAGTCTTTCATTCGTGCATTTGTATGTACAAAAAAATAAATAAATAAAAGGAAGAAAAATGACTGAGGTCGGAAAAGAAAAATTATCCGGGCTCCTCGGAGCCGATTATCCTGACCAGGGCGGCAGCTCTGGCACGAGAGGGAGGCTAATAAACGTGTCCTTTTCTTCTTCCTGTTTTCTTGCGGGATGGCAGAAGGTAGGGAAAGTACCTGGTGGCCCACATCGATTGCTTCTTTTCACTTGCTTCTTGTAATAGATGTCTCTGGCCGCCAAGTGTAATTAGGTCCTGGCCGTACGAGTCTTCCTCTGCCTAGACACTTTTCGCGTGCGAAATTTTCGGCAGGAAGGGACCCACCTATTGCTGATCCAGCACTCTTTGTAGGTTAAAGAAAACTACTGGCATGGTATTGTCCTGACTATAAGTGGCATGACGGGAATTGAATTTTACATTCTTGACATGCAATGTGGATATGGAAATATCCCATAACCTTTTTAATGAATCTATTAACACAGTATGTTAAAATAAAGGAATATGTTAAATTTTATTAAAGTGTAATATGATAAAAGTGTGTTTGTGGATAATCTTTTTAATACTGAATATATATAAATTGATTCACAATCTATTGTTCCAGTATTAAAAAGAACTGCCTATAACAATAAATAAAACTGATTACACCAATATAAAAGTGACATTTATAGATATGTTGTCTTATATAATATCGATAATAAGTGGAATTACATATTGAATAATCTAGAAATTTAATTATATATTTTTAAGTAGTATATATATATATATATATATATATATATATATATATATATATAGGTAGCACCATAATATAATATTTTATACGAATCTACCAATAGAACTTGTCAAAAATGAAAATTAATGGAAATTTTATAAAGAGGATAATGTACTTATCATTTATTTTTTTAATACTGCAGCAAGTCATTAATTAATAATGAATAATTATCAAATCTAAATGACGTGATCCAAATGTTTTACATTAAATGAATTACCTGCTTAAATTTTAAAAAACAATATTAAAATTAAAAAAAAATCTTAAAAATAATTTGTTTTCTATTAAATATTACATAAATAAAAAATGTTTAAGATAACTATTTATTCCACAATATTACAACAATATTTTTCGTTAACTAATTTTAAGTCTAATTATAAAAATAGTTTTATTACTCTGCTAAATTAAACCAGAATATAATTAGTTTTTGTGATTTTAATCAAAAAAAAAAAAAAAAAAAAAAAGAAAAGAAAGAAAGAAAAGAAAAAGCAATGTGCTGAAAACGTTTAATCATAATAATTATTTAAGATATTATTTATAATTATTTTTTTTATTTAACAAATTTTAATAAATGATTTTTAATAGTATTAACCAGTTTCAATATTACTTCTTGAGATGATTTTCTGTGCCACCTTTACTTATTTATAGTATTAATTTTTATACATATTTTTTTATTAATTATTAACTTATTATTTTTTATTGATATTTATTTTAATGTTATTTTCGACTCATTGTAATATAAAAATATTACAATGAGTCGAAAATAACATTAAATAGCATTAAAAACATTAGGTGTTTAATAGTTATTTCTATTTTTAATTTTTAAAATTTCGCCTTAAAAGCTTATTTGCATTCATTGTTTAATCTTTCTAATACTTTTTAGATAGAATTTTGATTATTATTAAATAATTCAATTTTCTTTTATACCATTTTTTAATGATTCTTCTGATAATTAATTCACTGACTATTCCAAATGAGATACTTTTCTAGTTAACTGATATTTATTTCGTTTTATTTTTTTTAATAGAATACTATTCTAATATTATGTGTGTAGGTGTGAAATGTGTGTAGCAAATGTTAACCAGGATAATTTACTTTTTATTTATTATTAATTTACTTGAGAAACAAAATTTTTTTTAAATATTTCATAAAAATGAAGAAATAAACGTAAAATAAAAATTGTAACATTATTTTTCTTCATTTGCCATCAATTGTATGATAGCAAAAAAATTAAACAATTTTTAATAATAAAATGGAAAATATGTTTATTTACAGTGGAAAAAATTATTGATCTCATAATAAGTTGTAACTTAAAATTTTAAAAAATATATGAGGTGAATTTTAGTTCTGAATTTATAAACATGGTGCACATTAATCCATACATGTTGTTGCTCGACATTCCCACGTGCATCCAGAATTGTTATACAGATCTCAAGCAAATAAATGTCCTCATTTTTTGATGTACAAAAGAGCAGGTCTTCAAAGGCTTCTACGTTCATGGACCAA
>JAPDSC010090378.1:39231-83366 GCA_026290005.1 Latrodectus geometricus | reverse complement strand
TATACCCTTCTCCATATTTCTCACTTTCCACTTTATTTTTGCATGCCACATTTACTTGATGATGTTTGTTTTACAATCACACCATTATCTTTAGACACGACGTATTTTTCTTTCACACTCTTTCATTTGCCATAAAAATTTCTGCTTTTTCACGTATCTGGTAATATCTATTTCTCTATTTTTTTTTTGGCGCCGATTTTGAGATATTTGTTCATTGACCGGTATTGTTTTCATCGAGTCTTCTTTCGATCTGTTTTTATTTTCTACACGCCATCCAGAGAAACTAGTTTCGTGAATGTCAAACAACGTTCGTGTTTTTGTTTTCGTATATATTTCTGGCACGTGATCAGTATTAACTGACTTACCACAGTTGATTTAGATGAAATCTCAGATCCATGTATTTTACATGTATTTTCCTAATATTTATTTATCCTTAACAAGAACTTTTTAAACATTTAATGAATATAACTGTTGTTACATGAATTTTAAGATATTTGTTCATTTACCAGAATGTTTTTTAAATGAATACTTTTTTTTATACACCAACGAAGGAAACGAAGTTCATGAATATTGAACAGTGTTCGAGTTTTGGTGTTCACAGATTTTTTATAATTACTTGACTATTAGTCGCTGATTTATGATCAGTGACTTAAATACAGTCTTAAGTATACTAATTCATATATTTTACGAGAAAGAATATGACGATTGATCTTCAGATATTAACATTTTTTCATTTAAAAAAAATTGATGTTTCATTTTTGACTACAGCAGCATATAAAATAAAATTAACAACAATAAATATTAAAATGCTTCATGTGCGTAATTTTTCTCTTCTTACATTTTCAGAGAAATTAATTGAAGTTTGTAAATATTTTGATATTTAAAACAGTAATTATCTTGATTATTAAAGAAATAGCTTATAAATATGTAGCATGTTTTAGTATTAAACTTAAATTGCTCATACAAAAAAATTAATTTGTTTTAGTAACATAATTATATTACAAGTTAAAAAATTAATTCTTATAAGTTCCATTAAAATTATTTATTATTTCTATTTTCTTTATAAGTCATTAATATATGTTAGTTATTATAGTAAAAAATGATCATGATAATTTTTTCTGAAACTAATTTTGAAATTCGGTTATTCAATCAATACATTATATTGATTGATTAACACCCAATTATAAACTGTTTAATAATTTTATAATTACACTTATCAGTTCAAATATTTCTAATCAATTTAATTTTTTTTAAAATGAAATAATAATTGTTGTCTTAAATTCCGTTTTTATAACTGTTGATGCAATATTTTGAAAAAAGATTTTCCATGTTGCTCATCGTGTATTCAAAAATATTTCATGTGATTTTTATACCTATAAACAGTTGATGAATTTGAAAATTTAATTTAATAAAAAATTCTTTTCTGATTTTAATATTTGAAAATATATTAATATCTTATATATTAAGCTTCCATCAACGTATCAATAAATCAAATGAATGATTTAAGAAAATTTAGCATAATATATTCTTATCTAGTATTAGAATATAATTTTCAGACAACTACAACAAATTTTTTACATGACCTATTAAAATTTGATTTATTTGCTTATCAACATTACATATGATTTTTAATTAGTTTATTTAAAATATCAATATTATTAATAAATTTTTATGATTAATCTTAACAAATATTACTTTTGAAATTATTTTAAATTCAACAGTGAATGTGTGTGATTAAAAATTAAGTAGTGTATTTGTTTTTTTATTTTGCGTTACAAGAAAGTTTAAACAGCCAACTGTAATAAATTTACATCTTAAGTTTTGAAAGAAATTTGCAATAATAGTTTAAAAACATTATACAAATTATCTAATCCTTTTCTCTTAATAATAATTATGATCCGCTAATTACCGTGTTTATATATTCCTTAATTTTAACAAAAATAATTTTATATTATTTGATTTTAAATAAATATGATTAATGAATACAGAAGAGCATTATATATCAGTCTTTTCTAATTTAATATTGCAATGAAATCTTAACCACTTAATTACTTAAATTTCTTTTTCGAATTAATAGATTTTACTATATTTATAAAAATGTCAAAATTACTTACCTTGTTCTTTTAGTGGTAACATTTTTTTTACTAAAAAAATTTCTTTTTAAACTGATTAAAATTTTTCCCCGGTTATTTTTTATAAATATTTTAGTTCTCTTTTAATAATATTTATTACGGTGATTAATTGATTTACTTACACATTAAACAAATGCAATTTATTTATATTAATGTTAGAGTAAATTTCTGCATATAAATTTTTAATTATTATTTCAGTTATCTTTTTATTTACTAATATCATTAAACATATTAAATTAACTTATTTATGTATTGATTAATTTTTACAAAGATTAAATTTAGAATTTTTCTTAATTACAATTATTTTTTTACCTTAAAGAATTCATTTAAATCTGAGAGTTTCTTCACTAACAAATTGAGTAAATATGATTAATCTTAATTACAAATTTTTAATTTAAGAGCATATTTCAATATTTGAACTTATAAATACTAAATCAATTATCCTGTCTTCTTTTACTATATACATATTAAATTATTCATTAATTTCTGCCAAGTTTTTTTATTGATCGTTGTTACGTTTGTTTTTTAAAAAAATATTGCTTTTTTTTATACTTTATTGAATATTGTGAGGGATTTCTTTCTTTTTCATCTATAATATTGTTTCACTTTGTTATTTTCTACTCATTATTTATTTTTTAATATAAGTAGAAGCACAATTTTATGCTCTTTCATAACATCCGGATTTTTTTAAGTGTCTTGAGTGTTAATTAATTCACATTATCTATTCATGAATTTTTTTTTTATCCTAAGAATTTTATATCTCCTCAATTGCTTCCTCATTGTTGCCATTACAAGAACTTAAAAACACTGCTCATCTTTCCTAAGCCGCTCTACATTTAAAGGATTAAATATTCTATAGGAGCATTTGCATGTGCGTTGTGGAAGCACTTACGTTTTCCTTCCATTGTTATCATTTTCCCTGTGAGGAACAGGTCCAGCGAAGCAGATAACTGCAAAGAATGTAAAAGCAGGTGTCATTTATCGGGGTGGTTAAGAAGCTGGAAAATGCTAAAATTATCCCATCTTCTTCAGACCACCATCACTGTTCCCAATTCCTAATGTGATGGAATTGAACTGGAGGACCTGCACGCATGTCAAGTACTTAAAAAGCTCTTTCGAGTAATCTCGAGAGTTGTTAATTTAAATTTCAAGATCTAATGAAGTCTTTATATATAGACTGCTTAGTAGAGTGTTTGGCGAAATCAGAAAAAAAGATTTCTTACTAAAGGGAAACTTTATTGCAACTTTTAATAGCTGTTCTCTGGTAATGTTTAATCTTAATTTATTACAATTTTTATTGTTTTATCATGTTTAATTGTTAATATCTACAGATATGAGTACTAAGTGAGCTTTTTGCACGCATATATTGTTTATTTTCAAACTTCAAGAGTTTCATACATTTGTTTTTAAATGAGAGACTTTTTAATCCTTTCAATACGACTTTTGGCTAGTGAAGATATTTCTGTATAATTGAACTGAATATGCTGCAAATAAGTAAAAGAACATGTTTACATAATTTCAGATTTTTAGAAAATATATATCCCTGCAGTAGTTTAAAAGCGAATACTTTTCGCACCAGTAATTTTTGAACATTATCTGGGACTTATGTATCCCCGCAATATTAAAGGGGTTAAAGCATTTTTGACTTGAGCCAAAAAAATTCCCTCGCATTTTCAAATAAGAAACAAAAATTTATCGAGACTAGATTTTATAACCAGATTTCTATAGTGAAAAGCTGCGGGTTTGATCCCAGATATTGTTGAACAAATAAAGGCATGTGTGAGCGTTTTAATTTTCTGTATACATATCTATAGAGACATGTGCCGGAAATTTTTCAGGATTTTTTCTTTTACGAAACGTGAATATCGCCTATTATCTGAGGGGAAAAAAAAAACTCTGGAAGATAATCCCCAATAAATTCAGCTCGGTTTTCGAAAGTAAACTATCCATTAGGAGATGTTAAGAATCAACCAAAAACATAAAAAAATTCATGAATGCCATGAGTTTTCTGAATGTCTTGAATTATGTAGTGGAAATTAACAAAAGTAAAAATACGAAGATAATGTTCGTAATTTTTAAGATAAAATTTCTCCATTTAAAATTTTAATAAGAAATTTTTCACTTAAAAATTTAATTCAGAATTTTAAAATCACTTGAAAACAGCGTAAATGAAGAACATATTCCTATAGAATAATGTGTCCTTCATTTAAAAATACATTCTTATGTAAGAAGGTATTTTTCAAAAGTGCCGAATATATTTATATAAAGAGAGAATTGCATATTCACATTGATAGAAATTATTCAAATCTCTAAAAATATTTATTTCATCTTGAAGTATCACTGTGCTAAGGATATTTTGATTTATTAATCAGATTTATTTTCATTTTACAAAAACTAAACAATTAAGTCTGTATTCAAATAAAAAAAACCGCAAACAAATTTCAATAAATGTATAGGTTTGCAAATTTTCTAATAAAAAATGCGTTTCATCACAATATAAGATTATATAAAACAAATTAACGTTCAACAAATGGTGACCATAAATTTAATTTTGGTAAACTTTTTAGTTTATTAATGTTAATAAATTGAATTTATTGTAATTCACTTAAATTTATATTATTATTAATTTAAAGTCATGCATCATAAAAATTAAAATCTTAGTAACATTTAATGGTAATATGTATATTTTGTATCATATTTAATTTACATGATTATGTGACTTGTACTTTATGACTGCATTTTGTTGGACATCAAGTAAATATTATAAGAAGCTCCATTATGATGAATTGATAAAATATTTACTATTTTTATCGTAGGAGTGGTTTTAGAATTTGAGATTTTGTATTTAAAATATATTTTAATTTTAAGAAAAATCTTCTTTTTGAGAATTTGTGAAAGTGAGTTTCTTAATTCTACTTCCTTTAGAATATAATTTCAACATTAATTTTAATTCTCTTTTTATCAGGATGTATTTAAGAAAATTTTTGGTATATATGAGAAGATGTTATATTTAAAAGAGGAAATAGTATTTGATTTCTTAACACAACCTTTTGAAACAGAAATTTATTTATCTGTTGAACACTAATTTTACATGTTATTTTCATTATTCATTCAAAATTAATTTCAGGTATGACTTTTTACCATAAGACACACAAATCTTAAAAATGCTCCGTTTTTCATTTTTCGAAAATTTTCTTAATATATATCACTTTGTAATTAGTAATTAAACATGATTCTATCATACAATTCTCCTTATATTCAATTTTTGGAAGAATTATTTTAAATGAACAAAAATATTCAGCATGTTTGACTTATTTTATTGAAATTAAAGAATCTAATTTCGATTTATGAAAGAAAAAAGAAAAAAAAATACGTTATCCTTTTAGGGATCAAACTACACATTTTTGAAGTATATTAAAAATAATTTTAGTAAAACGAAACGAATTACAAAGCTTCATGCATTGAGAAACACTTTAAGAATTAGGTATAGCGAATCACGAATCATGGCATTCAGTTATGTTCTTATTTGTATATTTATTTAATGGAAAAAACTATTGCCATTCTTCTTACTATAGTTCTTATCTATTTATTATCTATTTTATTGAAAGAAGGTTGAATACAAATGAGCAAAAATAATACGATAAATGCTATATTTCATCTTATTATTAAATGATTAAAAATTCGTAATCCTGATTTTTGAAACAAACATTAAGATATTTTTTAAAACTACAGCTCTAGAGTTTGTATAAAAATAATTTGACTTAAACAAAAATAGTTAAAAAAGTTTCTTGCATCAATAAATATGTCAAAAAATGAATAATACACACACAAATAAAATTAATATTTAATGTATTCAAATATACTTTATTTCAATTTAGTGTCAACATCCTACGTCATTCTTCTTACATACATTTGTTAAAAAATGATTGTGCTAATGTAATAAGGTAAAATTTATATTTGTTCATGTACTATTCAATTAAAAATTCAGATTCTTGAATTATGAGCAAACAGTGGAACGTTCTGTAATTAAGGTATCTAATTAATTTACATAAAGAATTATTTAAATGAAATTAAAATAATTGTTTTCTGTATTGAGGATTATATTGATAATTAAACCATTCATATTTGAATAAATTGTTAGGTTTACTGCTATTATTTATATTTTCATTTAGAACAAGTATTCTTCGCTGCTTTTAAATGCAATTATTGTGTGAAAGAAGGTTGTATAAAATAGAAATCAAAAATCAATCAGCTAAAATCAATATTTGATTAATTTCATTCAGCGATTAAAAATACGGAATCTTAATTTATGAAACAAACACCGTTGATAGTCTTTGAAATAACAAAAAGTATCCAGCTTTTGATTTATGAAACAAACACCAAGATGGTCTTTGGATTCAAGTGGGCGTGAAAAATAGTTCAAGACAGTCGGAGTCTGGCAGATAACAACAGTAGAAAAAGAACAAGAGCCCCCAAATCCTCAGGAAATGCACACATAGAGGGAAAAAATCCCCAAATACGCAAACCCAAAAAGGCTTAAGTAGAGTTTGCAAATGTGGCCCGAGCGGTTGGTGCTCTTGGGCTGATAAAGAGCCCAAGACGCGACCCGTTCAAAGATTAATGAGAGCCTTTATTTGGAAGTACAAGATGTCAAATGGTTTTAACTAATCCCCGGGCACTATCACACACACGAGCGGGATCAGTACAGGAAGAGTTTAATGGGGGTGCTCTGTCATTGGGGTTTTAAACTCCACACCTTCTGACAGATTGACTTTTGCCCATGGTTACATTATCTGTTTTAACACCTTGACACGGCACGCCAGCAAACACCATGCCGAAGGAAAATCCTTCAAACTCGGGGATTCTTTATATTCTTTTCTCTTGTTTTCGGATTACCGTAGAAATAAGTGGGAAAGGGTATAAATCTCCCGGATGCCCGGGCGGGATCGACGACATGATAGATAGTTTCGGATGTTTTCAATAGGAAAACCAGAAAAATACTTCGTCTTCTGATCCTATTTACTTGGCGAGAATATTCCGTCTCCTGTCTCTATAAACCCAAGAAGTGCTTCCACTTCGCTGGAGATAAAAGTTCTCGGTTTGATTAAATGTCTCGATTTTAAGCTTATAATCAACAGCGAACGCAGGGATCAGAAAATACTTTGCGCCAAAAGTTTTAATGAAGTTTCGATTTACTTTTTTTCCCCCCATTTAACTGGTATAACGATTTCTTAACAAGTCCCTAAAAGATTTATTTGTAACTTAACTATTACCATTAATTTTGTGTTTTTAGCAATGCAGTTGATTTAAATGAAATCCATTAAAATTATCTGCAGTGTTCGAATTTAAAATAAAAATTAGATGATCTGATATTCTTATATACGTGTTTAATTTAATCCTGTGACGTTTTGTTCATGCTTATTTTGCAACTTGAGTGTAATACACAACATAAATTCACAACAGAATTAGAAAATGCATTAACTGTTATAGAGTTAATAAATTTAATAATTTTGTTGTATAGTTAATTAATTCACTTACAAATGCACTTAAATTATATTTAAAAATAAACTTTTATTGTATACATTCTTAATGGAAGAAGGAGTAATTTTGGCAATGATTAACACATATTGCGAAAATTACTCCTTCTTCCTTTATAACAATTTATAACTTTCAATAATAAACAGGTATAAATTGTTTGAAAGTGCAAATATTTGAAGTAAATTTAATCTCTTAGACTGTACATTCTTTATCAATGAAATAAAAATATGAACTTTGTTTTTAGCAATGAGGTTAAATATATGAGTTCGAGTAAAATATTGTTGCAAATTAAAATAAAATCATGCAGTTAAAATATTTTATGTTTTTACTTATGTGTCTAATTATCGGTGGTAAAATTTTGTGATAGTTTAATTAATTAATTGACTATGTAATACAGCTAACTAATAAATAAAGGTTGTTTCAATAAATAAAATTAAATTAAAAAATTATTTGTAAATGCAATAATATATATATATATATATATATATATATATATATATTCACTTTTTAAATTAAAGTTGAGATCAAATGAAGATTTACTTAGAACTTAAATGAAATGATAAGCAATTAAGAGTTAATTTTCTTATTTACGTATTTAATTCCCAGCTAAAATGTTTCTCTAATAATTTAAAAATAATTAATTGATCCAGTAGCATAATTAAATATTAGTCAAGTACAAATTATTTCAGGATACAAACAATATACAAACTGAAGACTATCATATTATAGATTCATCATTAAATATAAATAAATTTTAACTAGTCTTTTATTTTTAGCAATATATTCAAACAAAAGAGTGTTCAAAATTAAAGTGATGTACCATTAAAGTATTTTATGCTCTTATTCACATGTTTAATTTATTGTAATAGATTTTTGCAAATCAAATAGTTAATTAATTAACACTGTAGCTCAATTAATCAAAAGACATGTATAAATTATTTCAAAATGAAAATAAACAAAAATATTATCATATTACAATTGAAATGTGGCTTAGACATTAAGAGTATAATTTCCATCATATAGAGTTCAGTTCGGTTGTTGCGCAATGATATTACTTTTTGCACATGATAGCTAACTGGACAATTACCACCGTTTAAGTTGGATTCTAAACCACAGCAAGCATCCACACCCGAGGTGGGAATTGATCCCACGAATTGTTGAATCGAAAGCTAGAGTGCTACGCATTCTGTTGTTAGCTCAATCTGACATCATATAAAACTAATCTTTAAGATATTTATATAAAATATTTTATCGGCTTAAAATAAATTCGTATATTTTAAAGTAAGATGTAATATTTATTATCTTTTGATCAAAATGAAGATGATGATTATTTCCTTAGCACAATGTAATTTTTTAATGTCCTATTCGATGTGGATTACATGCGGAATAATATTATTTGGCTTAATAAATCAAAGCATATCTGGGAATGGGCAAAAAATATTAATTTTTTTAAATAACTCACATAGTGTTTTACTTATGTGCTTTATGTATTAAATAAGATAGGATAAATAAGTTATCAATTTTATGAAAAGATAAATGAAAAATATTGTACTAAAAACATAAATATTATAAATAAGCTAAGATTTTTTTAGGGCTTGTAGAATTGATGTCTTATTCTTCCTTATATTTTACGAATAAGTATAACATATTTTGTAAATTATTGAGTAAAGAAATTTATGTAATTGATTTTACGAAATGATATGAATTCATATTTTGGTTACATGTTCAAATAACAAATCAATGAAATATATTAACACAGATGCCAACCGAATACACATTTGATGTAAGTAATATTCCTAATATTTCCCGCGCCCATTACATACGTTAACAAAATTTAAAAAAAAATACTTTTGGATGTAAGGACTTAACTTCTTTAGTTATAATAAAGATGAAAGATTTGCTTCGGTTGTAAATTCTCCTGGAAAGAAGTTAAAGAATTTTTTTTTTCGCCAATCTGGAAAATTCCATGACTATAATTATGGATCCGTAAAAGACTATCATATTATCATGGAACTTTAACAGATGGGGACGGGTTGAAAAAGCAGAATTCTTTGGCGACCTGACATTTTCGGGAAGGCTCTGTTTTTTTGTTCTTTTATTTTTCATCTCCTCTGTGGTGGTGAACAACAGCAGATATCGCCGTATCGCGTGCCGCCTTGGCGATTAGCTTTTGAAACTGCACTCTGATAAATGGATTTGGCAAAGGTGAAAAGAGAGGCGAATTCTTTTGTCTATTCCGTCTCCCCGGAGTTCATTAATCTTTCTTTTCCTCGCAGCCCTTTTTACCTTCCATCGAAATTGAACTTTACCGATGGTTTTGTTTACTTCCCAAAGCACCGCCTCTTCGATTAAGTTCTGACTTGAAAAGTCTTCACACCAAAGTAACACGCGCGCCTTTCTCGCCAACAAAGAAAAGAAGTAAGACGCATTCTTGGAGTTAAAATTACTCCCGCATATTTGATTGTATCTCCTGCTATTGGAATACATGATGGAGTTTGGTTTTGTCCAACTAGAACGAAGTCGTCGCCATTATTCCTTATTTTCCTTTTTTGTTATGTATAATATTACTCACATTATATTACTCAGTTTTCTCTCTCAGCTTATTCTATTAGATCTCAATCTTATACATTTTAATAGTACTTTATTCAGTTATAAACCATTGCATAAATAATATATCGTCAACATTAGCATTTATTATTTGATTTTATGTTATCTACATTTATATGTATCACAACTTCATATATTACTGTATTTGAGTAGTATATTTGTACTTGCGTATTATATTGCTTCGTAATTTTAGAGATGATTTTGTTTCATTGTCTTTATTATAATGGAAAATTTTTTGTACTTTAAATATATAAGTAATTCCATTGGTCAGTTTATGCATTGGTCTTCAAATGCTGAAATATTTTTCTTATAAATGTAAGTGAAGAAGATACCGAACCGATAACCAATTGGTATAACATGGGGCCCTCTTACCAGTAAATACTAAACTTCTCTCTTGCTACAAATTTGTAAAAGTATCCATTTTGCACCAACATATTGGACATGGCGTAGATATATAAAGATGGCTAATTATAATTTTTTTCTAATTTTCTTGCACATGCTTTAAAATTAAATTATTTATCATGATTAAAACACTTTATTATTATTTGTTTGTTTTTTTAAAATTAAATCAAAAATGAGTCAAAATTGAATTTTTATAATTAACTTGAAAAGCAATTGTTAATAAATTAAAAAAAGCAATTGTTAAAATAATTTTTATGTCATAATCCAAACAGATTTGGACATATTTTGTTTTTATATAATTAGGTATCATCTGAATAATTAAATTAGTTTTCGATATTTGGCTGCAATCCTAAAAAAGAAAATTATCAGAGTGTAATCATGAAAATGAAGGTTTTGCTTGCAATCTTAACCTCAATCCATAACACAATCATACAAATATATATATATTGGATATGTTTTATGCGGCGTCCTTATATTTAATCAATTATCTACTTGTAGATGTAATATAATCCTAAAAAGGATAGTTATTATACTACAATTATAAAATGAAAGATTTTGAAGTATTATACAGAATTTGAAAGTTATTTTCCTGCTGTTGGAATAATATCCTGAAAACACTGAAGTAATTTCAAATTTCAGCAAACATTTTGAGGGAAATGTTTTTTAATTGTATCCATGACAGATGTAAAAGATATCAAGTTGAATTCTGCTTTATTTTATTCTTAATATTGCTTATAAAACCATAATTTTAGAAAAATAAAATTGTACATGTATTTTTTTTTCGGTTAATATTATATGGAAGGTGATACATATAAATGTTAAAAGAAGCAATTAGTGTCGATTTTTGTTTTCTTTAATTTCATTTTAAATGAAAATGTAAGTATGAGTTTTCGTTATTTGCTATATGTGGTTATTTACTATATATTACCTTTCACGTTATTATTATATATTTACTATATATTACTGATATGTGGAAATTTAGGAATGTATATTAATTGCAGGAGAAAAAACAATTTAATTTCAACTTTTGTCATTCTAATTTTTTTTTTTTTTTTGAATATAAGTCTATAAATATAGACTTCGTTATTTGCTTAAATCTTTGCAGATTGCGCAGACTTAAAATTAAAGATTCACACCTCTCTTGGTATCAACAAGTAACTTGTGAGTGATTCACTTCGTAATTGATTTAGAAATGGCAGAGACAATTGAAAAAGGAAGTAAGAAATCGGTCCATAAATATATACATTGTATTCTGTACCACCCCTGATAGATTCTTACATCTGCTTATTCATTTCCCGAAAATCATTCACAGACCCTCCCTCTTTTTTTCCCTTCCTCCTATTTTTTTTCCATCCAAATCTTCTCATTTCGTGTGTTTGGCCAAGTTTAATCATATCGACTACCCTCTATATCTCTCCCCCCCCCTCTCATATTTTCGTATTCCGACCTTCGGCAGGGGAAGGGAGATGTTCTTAACGCATTGTGTGAGAATCCCTCGGTTACAGTTAGTTTGCCCTCACATCCTTGTTTCGCAAAGATTGGCGTTGCAAGAGGGAATCGTAATTGAAAACATTTAAGGACCGGAAGTGGGGTGATCCAGGGTGCTCTTCATGGCCTGTCATCGCTGTCATATCGCTGATCACGAAAAGAGTGATTTGCTTTGGGATTTACAATTTACTATTTTGTCTCACTTGTAATAAAACTGTTCTTTTTCCTTTCAGTAATGGAGACAACGTAACAACTTATTGACACGAAATTCTGTTATGTTTTTAAAAAGATGTTCTGTTCTTTCATTGCAAAGTTCCTGCCGAAAATAAATTTCTTTGGAATTATTAGTTCTTTTTATTTTTATAAAGCATACAAACAAAAAAATTTAATTTGAATTTAAGCAAATTAATTTATATTTTATTTGAACATTGATAAATATTACTTTCGTTCCTGTTTGGATTAAAGTTGGTATTTAGCAATTTAAAATGAATTATGGAAATAAAATGACTGAAACTAAACTCACTAGATAAGCATGAAATGAATCTTATTTAATTTGTTTTAGTTTCTGTAAAGATTCAGAAAACAGTTATAGTAGTTTTAATTTACTTAAATAATACTAATTTATTATTCTGATTTAAAAAGAAAATGATTTAATATATACATCCAAGTATTTGCACAGGTTTATTTATAAATTGTTCCATTAATGATTTTTCTCTTGAAGATGGGAAAAAAATATCTAAATTAGTTTTTTTACTAATTTAAGAAACATTATTTCCAGAAGCTTTTTGAACAAGTTTCTTTCGGTAGTCGAAGAGCACTGTTATTGTAAACTTTTAATTAAAAAAAAAAGAGAGAGACAGAGAAGTCTTTTCCTTTAATAAAATTTTAAATAACAGTGTGGTCTAGTGATTACCAATCATCAAAATTATTTTATAATGTTCGAACTATATTACATCAAAGGCTTTAAGACATGCAGTAAAAAGCTATAAAATTTTGGTTTGCAAAAACCTTAACTTTTCCAATTGCTTAAAAAGAGGAAATATATAAATAAAATATATCATATATATATTTGATTATTTTTAAATCAATACTTTAACCATTATGAAAAAAATCTGCGTTTGAGTGGGAAAGAATACGAGCAAAGAGGTGGTTTTCAAAAAACATTTTAATTAAAAAATAATTAAACTTGACCATTGTTTGCATAGATTTGAACCTTATCATGGTAAGAAGTCTTCTGTATTTCGTATATTTATGTACTGTATTTCGTAGTAACGTCTTTGGAATTCACGGACACTTGAGTTATTAGGCCAGCAATTGTGTGTGAGTAAAATGAGAGAATATTTATAAATTTAGGATTATTTTAATTTATATTAAATTTATATGTATATATGCTACTATAAAATATATCTTCGTAGAAGAAAGCATCCATTCTTTTAAGGTTGTCTTTATGTAGGCTGCATGCTCATTAGTAATGGAAGCTGTTCATTAAACCAAGTTATATCAAAACAGCTGCTTTTTCTAAGCCGTTTCCCTGTTTCACTTATACTTTTCATACATCCGTGACGAATTTTCAGTAAGCAAAGAGCAATATATTTCGGGATGTCCAATTTGTTTTGCGTTATACATTTTTCATTTATTTTTTCCCCCCACACACTAGTTGCCTGACTCTCCCTACATCATCCTGCCCTCCACGATTCCAAAAACACCTTTGCTCCCGAAGAAACAAACAATTTTTTTTCTCTTAACTTCAACCGTCACCATATATTTTTCCTTCGCATGATGTCGGTAGCTGAAGGTAAAACTTTAACTGCAGCGGCGAGGAAACTCTCGGTAATTAAAGAGCAGAAGACAGCCGAAGACAAAGGCGAGCGGTCGGTGCTTTTGTGTCTGACCGCTGCTGTGGCCGAAGAAGAAAAGGGAGTAATTTGTTCCGGGCGTTTGTCATTGTCATTGAATGGACAGTTGTGTGTCTGCGACCCCCCCCCCATTGGCAGGCAGATTGAGCAAGGAGTCAGTCTATCAAATTTTGGATAGAAAGTTCCCTCCAGCTGTAAAACTGACTTTTTATTATTATTTTTTTTTACAGCAAGAGTTTTGATTGAAATTTGAAGAAGAGCCGCACCCAAATAGAAATCTTCATTACTAAATGACATTTTTGTTAAGCAATGAAGAGGGGAAAAAAATGATAATTGATTTTCAGTAGTTGGATATCACTTAAAGAAATTGAAGGGTCTATTTTGTGAGATGACTGACATGTTTCTAATATTTCTTCTTTTGTGATGTTTAAATACATAGCATTTTTCTCTATCATAAAGTAGCAGGCGTAAAAGAGCTTTTAAAAGTTGGTCAATTAAAATTCAAAGCTTTGAAATGCATTTACTGAAATTTTGTGTGCTTTATTTTTTTAAAAGTACTTTACCGGGATTTTAATATTTCTTTCTTCCATTTTTCTTGTGCAAAACTGCAAATATATTTTAAATGATATTGTGAAATACACTTTGGAGACAGAAGTAAAATTTCATTACGTATTTATTTTTTCTTTGCATTTTTAATACCTTCAAAGCAATTAATTATGTATGTGTATATTTTTAATTCTTTCTTTTCCATTTATTTATATATATATTTTTTTCGTTAATGAATCTTTCAAGAAAATATATTCAGGAATATTACATTAATTCTTCAACGTTATTAGTTGCACATTGATTCTATGACTTTTTGAACAAACTTATTATTGAGTTTCTATTCAATGATTATAAACAAATAATTCCATCTCACATTTGCAAACTTCACCATTAAATATTTTATGTACTTCGTCACCTAGAGAAAAATTTTGTTTTAGTTTTGGCTACCTCAAAAGAGTCCCCGATTTCTAATAAGTGAAAATCATAATGGAAACTTTTTAATATTCAACATCTAAATTTAGTCGTGTTGATTGCCATGGCAAAAATAATGTTATTCTTTCAAAATGTTGAATCATCTACTGTGAAAGATATCATAACATCAATATTCTTCCAGAAAATTCATTACATAATCCCTGAATTTGTGGTCATATTTAAAGTATTAAATTTTGATTTAAAAAAATATATATATTTTGTTGTAAATTTATCTTAATTGATATTGAATGTATTAGGATATATAAAATTATCTATGATTTAAAAAAAGAAAAGAAAAAAAGTATCAAATACTTTGTGGATTGCTTTAGTTTGATGAAAAAATTCATCATTCTAATGTCAAAGTAACGGGTTTGATACTGGAATTAGTCTGAGTGCTTAAACATTAAAAATCTGTTGGATCCAATGTCCTTCACCATTGTGGTTCCCAGTTCAGATATAGACCACTTGACAACGATTAAAAGTTATGAACTGTTAGCTGTGTTTGATGGTAATTTGAAAGCTGGAATATATCATAATAGCAAAGAAATTTTTTTAAAGTTGGGGTAAGTCAGGGATATAAAATTTTATTCCTTACATCATCACGTAATTTTAAAATTTCTTATGCAAAATGTTAGAATTATGTTCCTATTAATAGAACATGATGAGTTATTGAGCTAGAAAACAATTGAAAACTTGTTTAGCACCTCCATTGTTGGAATTTCATTAAACATGTTAGAAAACTACTACTGATTCTAAGTCAACATCTCGATCTTATAGTTCATGTCGACAACACAAGAGGGCAGCACTATATTCAATTGAAAGAAATTTTCACTATAATCGCATAAAATTTTCGATAAATGACTATCGCTTAAAGGAAATTTTTTTAAATTTAAACTAAGGAAAAATACATTTCTCATAAAATCGATGGTTATAATTAGTAAAATTTCGGTGAGCATTTTTACAATATTTTCTTTACAGTAAATAAAATATCAATATAAATCTTCAAGCGGCATTAAAAATTGCTTACTTTTTAATTAACAGATAATTTTTGTGAGCAATTATTACATTGTAGCACGTATATTATTTGTGAAAATTTAGCATTATATTTTATTTATTTTTGACACAAACCGTATTTTGTTTATGCAATTCTCGCTTTATTTTTATAATAAATTTTCACTTCAATTTACAACATAAAACAAGAAATTCTTTGTATTTTATTACTGCGTAGAGCAAAATGAGTGATGTCTCAGTTTAAGATGGGTAAAAGAAAAACTGCCCCTGAAGACAAAATTAATTTATTTAACTCGCACCATCATCATAGGAAAACCAGCAAAGAATAATCATTATAAGAAAAACAGTTGTGGATGAAAAATCCCCGTCGAGAAACTTTTCGTCCCATCTCGCTCATTTTCCCGTTGAATGATATAAATTATTAACGGAACTCATTACATTTGTCAGGCGCAATCCGTAACAAATCCCTCCATTTTGTGTTATAATAACTTTTGGGAACACGGAATAGGGATGGGGAAAATTCAGAGGGGAAAAAAAAGACAGATATATATTGAAGGAAGGAGACGAAGTGTTGATATGATGTTCTTTTGTGGGGTGTCAAGATGCACCCAGCTGTCTTCTCTTCCTTGAGCTTAGGGATTTTATCGATTGCTGTTACTCTACGGACAAACTGATTTTTTTCCCCTCGGGTTCTTTTGGGTATGGTCAGAAATTTGCCGAAAATCCCTCCACTCGCCACAAGTGTCCGAGCGGATATAAAAAAAAAATTGTAATATCGCTTTTCTGGAAAGTCCAAAACTGATCGGCAAGTTGTGGTTTGTCTTTTCTGGCTCCCGTCTTTTGGAACGTTATAAATGACTGAAGATCCCTGGCATCGTGTTCTCTCTTTTATCTTTTTATCCTTTTGAATTCTTTCTCTTTTGCAATAGAAAATGTTTCTAATATAGATAAAAATGGGGAATTTTCCACTCAAATGTGTACCTATGCTCCCATTGATAAAAACAAAGATCTCATGGGTAATTTAATAAATAATTTAATTTTTAATGAATATTTTAATTTACATTGAATTATTTCAAGATTGATTTAGGATTTTTAGAACTAGTACTTGATAAAAGTTTTAATATTTAAATGTAAATAATTTTTTATAAATAATTTATAATAAATTATTAACTATGTGAAATTAAAAAGTTAGTTGAGTGAATATAAAATCTTTTTAAATCCCAATTTGAAATTAAAAAAATAGTCAAAAATCTTCTTTTTTTTTTTCTTTGTTTTAAGTTTATATTCCTAAGTTTCTCAACTCAACTAAACTATTCAGAATTGCACTTCACTGGGAAAATTCGCAATTAATGCCTTACGACTTTTAATAAAACATTATGTTGGAGTGCTAGAAATAATATTTCTCATTAATTTTATGTAATAAAAATATTTTATTTCCCTTTTTAATAATTTTTAGCACTTCTTAAGAAATTTTAGGATAGTAATTACTGTTCTATATAATTTTTCATAGAGTTTAAATTGTTATTATAAAATGTGCATAATTATATATGGCGCTTTGGTTTAAAAAATAAAAGTGTTAACCAAACAAACATTTAGTTTGAATGATGTTTTATCCAAAATTAGTTATATGCATATTTTAATTGACAATTTTAATGGAATAGGTATAATTAGCGAAAAATATATTTCGCTAAGAAAATAAGAGAATTAATTTGTACGAAAACCTTTAATTTTATACATTAATATGTATTCTATTTTAATATAAATTATTAAAGTTAACAAGAAAACTTTCAATATAATAAATTTATAAATATTATATAGTAAAATTATAAATTTAAAAAAAAATCACAAAAGTTAATAAAAGTAAAAAGAAATAGAAAAATTTTTTATCATTCAGAATGAATGTTCCTATTTTAATTTGAAGCCGATTTTAATGTATAAGCTTTTACAATTTTATTTGTGTGTTTCATATTTATTAATACAAAGTGAATGGAATATTTATTGTTTGTAATACAATAAAAATCACAGAAAAGTTACAAGTCATTCAACTTTCCTTTTTACAGCAGATTTTTCAGTTTTCTGTCATAGTATAATAATAATGTCATACAGATATATATTTCGAAGGATATACTTTAAAAAAATTGTCCGACTTTAGCAAATTTGTATTTAAAATTTTTCAGTAATTTGATAAGAAATACAAAATTTAATTTTTAAGATGTAATTAAATTTTCGTAGTGTTAATATTAATTTATCAGGTTTTAGGGAAATTTTTTTCTACTACATATTTTCAAAAATAATAAAGTAAATTTAAGATTGTTAATAAGCGATTTGTTTTAGTATTTGAACATTTAATATTTTTTTAGATTTTATTCCTTTATTTAAGCATCTTCTTATTTAAACTCTAACAATTTTTGTTTACGTAAGAAAAATAATTCATAAAAAGTTTTTTAAGGCAATTCAAACTCTTTGTGAAAAATTATATGAAATAATTAAAAGAAGATAATGTTTTTGAAATGTTTATATAATTCCTTACAAAATTATACATTAATTTTTTTATTTATTATTGGAATTTTTTTATAGCTGGCATGGTTTGTGTGTATGCTGTCTTTTTATAATTATTTTTCAATATAATTCAATGCAAAATAATGCAATTCAAACTCTTTGTGAAAAATTATATGAAATAATTAAAAGAAGATAATGTTTTTGAAATGTTTATATAATTCCTTTCAAAATTATACATTAATTTTTTTAATTTATTATTGGAATTTTTTATAGCTTGCATGGTTTGTGTGTATGCTGTCTTTTTATAATTATTTTTCAATACAGTATATCCAAAAAATTATTTTCAACATTTTGCGAAAAACTGGAAAATTATTTTTTACGTTTGCTTGGTGATAAGTCATTTATTAATACCTTGTATGCTTAATTTTTCCAACGAATAATTTTTTAAATTGAAAAAAAAAATTTTTATCAAGCAAACACACATCTTCCTACTACTTAAGATAATACTTTGGACAAAACAAGATGGCTGAGTGAAATATTTAGTTTTAATGCTTTTATTAAATATTTTTTCTGGAAAAAAAAATATGTTCTCGTCTTTAAAATTCATTTTCTATCATCGAAAACTCTTTTCAAGAACACTTCTCATCATTGGCACGCCACCAGTCATATTAGTTGCCGTTATCCAGATATTCTTCGCCACCCCCCTTTCAACCCTTCCAGCTTTTCATTGCGGTTTTTGTTCTTTCTGCACTTAAAAAAGAGCGCGAAAAAGCTAAAAATCTCGGAGGGGGGAAATGTAACCCTAAATAACCCCTAATAAATCCTTAACTCAAATATAAAGAGATACAACAACACTTTTCAAAGTAATTTTTTTTGCTTTCATCCCCCTTTTTAGCTTTTTTTTTAATAAATTTTTTTTTTCTTAGAAGAAGGCACTGTTATTTCTAAGAAGGTGGGAAGGGGTGGAAGTACTCACTATTTGCTGTTACTTTTTAGGGAAAATTTTTTTT
This sequence comes from Latrodectus geometricus, assembly GCA_026290005.1. Lineage (NCBI taxonomy): Eukaryota > Metazoa > Arthropoda > Arachnida > Araneae > Theridiidae > Latrodectus > Latrodectus geometricus. The sequence goes on along the minus strand of JAPDSC010090378.1, from coordinate 63,806 downwards.
CTGAGATGGTGGGGGGGGGAGGGATGGGTAGATTCAAAGACGTCCCAACATCCAATCACGATGCCGGCAATTATTGACGTCGTGGGACGGAGGATGAGGCACTGGAAGGTGTGATGATATCTATCGAGATGATGTTTAAGGGGGGGTGGGTGGTAGTTTTCCGGGAAAAGGGGTAGGTAGCTTAAGAGTTTTATGCAAATGAGCATTTGTTTTAAAATTGCGTTCACTGCGCCTAATGCCCGCGTAATGCATACTGATCCATTCATTTGAAAATGGTTCTTTGAAGACCTTCCACCAGAAGGAGCCAGGTGGTATGTTTTACTTGCGTTTTCATTGAAGGGCTTTCCGCCGCTCTTTGTCGCTTAGACTCTCTTTCCGTCTGGATAATGAGGGGAGGATTGAAATATTCATATTTTTGATGTCTTGTGCCACCTGACCCGGGTGGCAGAGTTTGGGGGGAGGGGGGCAAGCATAGAATCTTGCTTTATGAATCTGGAGAACATAATTGCTTCTGTTTTTTCCACCGTCACTTTGTCACTAAATGAGGGAAAAACTTAAATGAGATTTTCTTTCTTTCTTTTTTTTTTTCTTGTTTCTAAAGTTATTACTGCATGATGTTTCAATAATTTTGGAGCTGTTCTTAACATGTAGTTAAAAATAGCCAAAGAAGTCTTAAATATTTTACATTGCTAATCGTCGTTTTATTTGTAAAAGAAAAAAACGCAATATTAAAACTTTTTTTTTTAAAAAAAAAAATATTTATCCCTAATTGAATAATTCATTGCCTGTTTTACTTGTAGAACTCTGAATTCAGCTTAAAAAGTTATATCTGTTTGAAAAATACATCATATTTTCCTTATTTTTTAGGGAAGATTAATATTATTATCGAGGGAACTCAATACTTTAGAAAATTTACCTAATATATTATCTCAATTACAGTAATATTAATAAAATAATATCACTCTCCCAAGGAAACTTTTTCATAAATTTGTTTCTAATGGCTTACGTGCATAGTAATTAAACACATTCAATAAAAAAAAAATATACAGCAACACAAATATCATTTTATAGTATGTTACATTAACTTCAGGAAATGTTGAACATGTGGTCGCTACTTTAAAAATATTATATGAAGTATAAATATTATAAATGTACTACTATATAATTAAGCATAAAATTATTGATGAAAAACTAAATTATACTCAAGATACAAATTTAATTTATTTTATATATACATGAAATGAATTTATAATATATAAGTTTATTTTAAATGTATATAAAACAAAATTCATAAAGTAATATGAAATATTACTTCAATATGAAATGTGAAATATTACTTAAAATACAAAAATAACAAAAAAAAAAACAATTTATAATTACTTTTACAAATTAAAGAAAATGAATAAAATTATATATAAAATAATACGTCAGACGTACTGAATATATACTTAATATCACAAAATTTATAGCATGCAAATATAAATTTTTCGATAATTTATCTATTGAATTTTGAGTAATTCATTTAACTTATTTTTAACTATTTTTATTTTTTGCTGGTATTTTTAGTTTTTAGCATATATTATTTTTTAATTTTATTTTATTGGAAAGCATAGATTTAAAATTTGGTGAAATTTTTTAAGTCAAACGTACTCCTCACGAAAATGTTTTGACTGAAAGACTTTCCTTATTTTTAATTTTAGATATAATGCAGAAAATTTAGTGCATTAACTCTACTGTTGATTTCTTTATTTAAGCATTTTTTAAATTTGGTAAAGCACTTCCAAGTTTTCATTAATAACTTAATATGTAATCATAGAGTGATGTTAGCCTTTACTATACAAGTACCTAGGAAATTTTAAGATGAAAAAAACTATTACTTTATGGAAGTTTTGGCAAGTTTTTAAGTGTACTTTGACACAGTGAAAAAAATATCCTAAAAACTTAAATGTTGTAATACATTAAAATATTTATTGCGAGAGGCTTCCGAAAAAAAATTTTTTGACAGAAACCATATTTACCAGTCACAAGGAAAAAAAATCTGTAAACTTCAAAGCACTTAACCCAAGAGATATGTGTGTAGAAATGCAGCAACCACTTCTAGTTACGCAACTATTGATGAGGTCAAATCTGAGATACTCCACTCAAAATGTTTAAAGAAATGTCAATAAGCAATGAAAATTTTCTGTTTCTAAGAATGAAGTACTGATACTGCCTACAAAAATATCCCGTTTTTATTTTTTACATAAACATCTGTCAGAGTGGCTGCTTGAGAGTTTTCCAGATATCTTTCTTATTGGAATATGTAAATGTGATCTATGAAAAGCTCTTCCAAAAGGCAATATGATTACTATTTTCCGGAAGAAAATCTTAGAAGAATAATTGTTTGTATACGATATCAAATCACGTTTAAAGAAAGTAATAATTTCGTGCAACTCTTTATATTATTACACTTTTCTCCCAACATAATAGCATCAAAAACAGCCTTTAACTGTGATTGCATTCACAGATATATTTTCCTATAAATGCGATCCCTCCACCCATCCTCCCCTCTCAGTTTACAAAGTTCGTTTCCATAAGAAAGAATAATTTTCACTTTCTTTTTTTAATAATTTGTGTCACGATCACTTGAAGGACGCCACACCACATTTAGGATAAGAGGATGTGGATAAGCTTTAATGTGGGTGAGGGGGAGATGGACGGATGGAGCTTAGGCGAAAAAAAAATTGCCCTGTCCCCCTCTCCTGCTCTCATTTAAATAAGTGCGTTGTGCTGCGATCCAGATTGCGGTAATCATTTTCGGTACAAATAGCGTTAGTTCCTGTCTTCTGAGTTTAATAGAAAGTGGCGAAGAAGACTTGGGGCCGGAATTATAATGATAATAAATAAATTCTATTAAAAGAAGGTAGAATAAAAAAAAACTATTTTTTTTTCAAACTTTGTTTTGAAGGTAAATAAATTGCCCTTTTTAGCAAAGCGGCCAGCAACCCGTCTTCTGCCCAGCGTAATTTTTTTAAGTAGATTTTGTTTATTTTTTGCGCCCATTATTGCTTGGTTTGGCATGTATGGAGATGATGGGAGATCGAGGGGGGGGGCAGGGGATCGAAATTGTGATGTGAAAAACCACGTTGTCTCCCCTGGATGTTGCGTGCTTCGATTTCTTTGGACTTTAGGGTTGGTGATAAATTGTTATTTTCTTCTCCTCCCCAAAAAAAAAATTTTTTTTTTTCCATCTGGGAGATTTTTGCCTTCTCGATAAATCGAAATGTGAAATATTGATCATCGTTAATCGAATCTTCAAAAGCATTTGAGAAGGTGGACTGTGATATCGATATATATTGGTTTTCATCACCTTTTTGTAAGTTCACATTTTTCTCCGGTTGATTAAAACCTGTTGAAGTAAAGAGACCGATATTTTGATATCACACAAGAAGGGTGTTGCACAAAATAATCTTACGGAAAGCCGAAATTCTTGTTTATTTCAAAATTTTTAATAATTGGTTCATTTTCTTTATTTACTTTTCTCCTATATCTAGAAAGTAAATTTCCTAAAAACATGTTGAATAATTTTAGTAAATGTGCTCTCTAAAACGTAAGCACGTTTAATTCTTCTAAGGGTTAAAGATGTCCAACTCTTTTAAAGGTTAAGATCCTATCGAAATTCCTTTATCTATCGATACATATTAACTATCATTACTTTTATATAAGTTTGTATTTTGCTCCAAATAATTAAAACTTAAAGAAATAATACGGAAACAAAGAGCATCAGCCATTTATATATAATCTCTGTATCACATAATCTATGACATAGATGACGATATCTCTTTATCATTATATAACTAAGAAAACAGTGTTGCATAAATTAATTTAACGAAACAATTGCTATTATTATTTACCACAAAAATTTTAACCCTTTATGGTCAACAATTTTTTTACGCAAGGAAAGAATTTTTTTTTTTCCTTACTTAAAAACAACACTTACTGCTGCCAGCAGATACGAATGTGCCGAAAACGTCACAATGGGCTATTGTGAAATAACTCACTTAGCTGCTGAGGCAAAATGATACTGGAGATGTGCCGAATTCGGCACACCTGACGTTAAAGAATATATATGTAATTGGTTATTTTCATTATTTACTTTTCCCTTTATCTGCCTTAGAAGACAAATTTCTTTTAAATATGGTACAACTTTAGAAAATTAATCTTATTTATATAAGGTTTAAACTCGTTTAACTCTCCTCTGAGAGTTGCTTAATTCATTTTAAGATTAAGGGCGTCTAAGGAGTTAATTATGTTTAATTCTTCTCTTTATCCTATAACTTTTTCAAGGCTGTCAAATGTATAAAACTAATTTGTGCTAAAATAATTTAAAAAGATTTATTATTTAAATAGAATTAAAAAAGTTTGGAAAAAAAATGAATGACAATTTTTCTAGTATTGTTATATCTGACATTTATAATGATTAAAATTAGTTAATAATAAGTTTAATATTAATAAATACAGAATAAAAAGTTTTTTTTAATAAGAAGGATAAATTTAACATTCTTTTTTTTATTTATTTCTATCATTTAAATGAATTATCTATGGTTTTCTAAAGGAATTAGAAAAATAAATTGGGAAATTGCTTATGAAAATTTTTTTTCACATATTTTATAAATTTATGTATTTTTGTATTATTTATACAATTAAATTACACTTAAACTTAATTAACTAATGAAAATAAATTGATGAGTATTAAACATTATTCCAGAAATTCTGAATATTTAACTATAGAGCTTGTAAATATCAAATCATTCTTTATCCTATTATGAAATTGCAATCAAATATTGTATTTGAGTGAATTTTATATTTATTAACTTTGAAATTTCTTATCGTGCTGAATTTTTTAGCTTGTATTTTTGGATCTACTATTTTTAGCAATTAACTTCAAAATTACTTCAGTTATTTAATTATAATGTAAAAACCTTTTTGTGCGTGTTATTTATAGTAAAAAAGTGAATTTCAATAAGATGTAAAATTACTATTTTTAGCTAACTTATTATCTATTTTGACATCACAAAGTAGATAGCTTAACAATTGAAGGCCATTGTAAGTAATTTGAATATTTGTATTGGGAGGACTTTTATGTAGATAGTGGGCCATATTCCTGACTGCAAAGGAGGATACCCCAAAAATCTCTTAAGGATACATGCAGATAGATATTCATGAAGAAACTAGAAAACGCAGTCCTCATTCCCCATAATTGATCAGTTGCTGGTATCGAACCCAAGACCTTACTCTCCAAAGAATTCAAGCCTAACACTACGTCAATACGAAGTCTAGACGCAACTATTTACTATATTTAAAAAATCATCAACGTCAATATATGCAAAAATATCTGAATAAAAATGTAATGAAAATATCCCTTTTATTAATTATTACAATAACATGTAATTTATTCTAATTGATATAAGTTAAGAATAAAAGCTATTCAAAAATAAATGAGAGTAATTATTGTGGTATAAAGTATTTTTTTAATCATTTTGATCCCATGTAAGTATCAGTTGTCCATTAAGCTTTCTTGTGACGGTAAAATTGAATCGGGCGAGGAGGAGCGAAGGTTAGATACTTCGCCAGCATACCGTGAGTCATTCTGTGAAAGAATTAAAACTAAAAGAAAAGAGATTTTTTTGTCCAATCCCCCACCCCTGGTGTTGCTGAAAAACGTTCTTTTCATGCCCTTTCAACATTCAAAGCGACGCAGCCCTGTAAAAATGTGCGTGTTGTTACAATTCACGCGCCATCAACTTTAATGAAATGAAATTCATTACGTGTAGAATGTGTGAGGGAAAAAAAAAAAGAAAAAAAGGAAATGTTTTTTTTTTCCTTTTGACTCTTCGATGAATAGGATGATTTTTTTTTTTTTTATTATTTTACTTCACCCTCCATCGTAGTTTAAACTATAAAAAAAAAGCGTATTGCATTGTTACCTTTTTTTTCAGCCTTTCTCCTCCACTTACATTGATTCCGCTCTGGGGTTGGGGTGGAAAAATTTAAAAATGGGGTTTTAAACGATTTTATGGGGGTGGAGCTCGTGTAGAGACGACCATGATCTTGTGGCACTCCCCCACTCACTGTCGGAAGGCAGGTTTGTCTTCAGTCTAATTAAGTAATTACTAAAAGTAATGCCGACTCTTATTAGCCCCCTTTGAAACAATATGCTTGTGCCCATATCAACCCTTTTGTCTTCTTGAATGTTGCTAATGAGCGAGGGTACTTGTGATATGAATTTTAACCTTGGTCTTGATTAAAAAATTTTTTTGAGTAAAAAAGGGGATAAATATGTGCATATAGTTGAAGTTCTGATAAATAAAACGGAAATAACCCATATAATAGACGTGTAGAAGGTAAATAAACAAGTAGACTTTTTCCAGAAATTACGAAAATTCTGAGAAACAAAGAATTAATTTCTAAAATCAATATTTAATATTAGTTTGGGGAAAAAGTAATCCATTATTTTTTCGGTAGACGTCTGTAGTGATCGCTATCTCGTGAGGTATCTATCAAACAATTTCAGATTTATGCTCGTTGGAAAGGTGACATTTGACACTAAAATATCCTCTTGCGGTTTTTTGTTTGATTCATTCAGTTACGAGTACAAGGTTTTAAAAATGGAAGACAACAAACAGAAAATTCCATACATTTTCGTTTTCCTCTTGTAACGGCGAAAAGGATAGCAGAGTGGCTAAAATTGTGAAAGGTGTTTATCGTCCTATATAAGACTGTAACAACCAGTTACGTACAATTTTTGTTTCATCGATTCCGTTCGGGTATTTTTGATGTTAGAGATGCACCTCGCATGTGGATACAGCATCGTCGAAAATGTCTGTAAAATATCAAAAATGGTCGAAGTTGACCGTATGTCAGCAGTCGTAAAGCGCAAAACCTAAAAATCTACATTAAAACTGTTTTAAACCTTTTTACAAAGCGAATCCAAAAGAAGTTACATAAAGTTCACGTGAAAATAATGGATTTCTTTTTCCCCAACCTAATAAAATAATTCTATGAAACCATTGACAATGATATAAACCAACATAAATTAAAGCATTGATAAATAAGAAATCTATGTATGTATGAAACGGTATTAGTAAAAATAAGAATGCTAAAAAATGGCCCGATGATAAAAACCAGACTTACCAGCTTTATCCTGAGTTTACAAACGGTGCTGTCAACTGAAACAAGAATCTAGGCAGCCATAACATTTCGGATAACCATCTGACACGATACCACGTGCCAGGACTGATTTTTCATTTCCCTTGACAACTTTCCTTTCAGTCCCTCTTGTTACCGCTTATCTCTAAGTTGTGACACTAGTTTTTTTTTCCTCATTTCAAGCTGCAAGTATAGTTTTCATATTGAAATATTGAATAATTATCCATATTTATTTCAAATTTTCAATTTTACCATAGCATTGATTAACCAAGATGTTATCGGATCTTGCCTAATCAAATCTTAGTTATCAGGATTGATTGCTGAGATGTAATCAGATCTGATTACGTTTGGTCTAGTAATTAGGTTATAGCCAAGATCTATTGCCAGAATCAAGACTATAAATCTTTGTTATCAATCTATGATCAAAGGTATATCAGATCTGATAACCGTGATCTTATTAAGTATATCAATATCTATTCAAATATTTTTCACCACGATTGTACATCGTATCTAATTATCGGTAAATAGTATGGTTAATATTTGATACAAAAATACTCTTAATAATTGATAGAATAGATAATAACGTAACGAACGGGAAGAGTTCATTGCATTTGTCAAATTTCTTTTTTTTTTATTTTTTTATTTCTAATGATGGATACCTTTGAGCAAGTAAGTACATTAGCCCGTTTGCCGCAACAAGGCTGGAAACTGTTACACATTTTATCGTTACCCGGTGAGCACCTGTGAACCAAGTCACGGAGGTACGAGTAGCATCGCCCACGCCACACCATTACAAACCCGTTTATAGGGCGGGCCACATTCATCCATCATCTGAGGAAAGGACAAGAAACACAAAGAGAGAGAGAGTACATCCATACCCGAGCCGGGATTCGAACCCAGGTCCTCCCCATCCATCGTCAGTTACGCTAACCACTAGAAAGGCTGGGCTGCATTTGTCAACTTTCTTATTTGCAAGATTTATCTGTGAATTCTTTCACATTTGAACAACAGCAGCTAAGTTTAGTTGTTTAAAATTCCACAAAAGTTAGAATTGTGCAAAAAATTATGAGGAATATTCTAATGAGTCTACAAGAATATTATAATTAGTCCGTTATAATAAAAAATACATAGATATGATTTTACGAAAATCTATTAAATTATCAAGTTCTGCACTTGGTATGAGAAAATCTTATGTGAAACTCATTTCCTTAGGCAACTCATGCCCGTTTGAAAGATTTTCGAAGCGAATTGAACGTCTTTCGGAACTTGAAATCGGTGTGCGGAAAACAGAAATATTAGATTTTTTATAATTGGAATCAAGTGGGCGAAGCGCTTAAAAAAAGTCAAATAAAAAAAAAATCAATTCCATTTCGTATGCAAGTCTCGTCAGCCGAGCCGGCTCGCGAATAAGGATATACCGTTGACAAATGGCAATTTAAAAGCAGCTTTTAGCCATGATAGATGAAAGAACATGAATAAAGCTTGCTAGTATCTTCATCAAGGAACAAAAAAAATTGTAGTTTATATTTTATCGCTTTGGATTAAAAACACTTCTTGTACACTTTAATTTGATTTCAAGTAGTTGGCGGCTTTAAAAATTCATGTTTTTGTTTTTTTTAATCTGGACTGTCGCATATAAAGATTTCAATTACTGTAATTGATCGGCTCAACTCAATTAAGGAAATTAAATAGGCAATATATGTTATACCTTAAAAGAAAAAGTGAAGATTGTAAGATCTAATCTTTTAAATCTTGATATCTAATTATTTTAGATCATTCATTCAATTCAGTTGGTTTAAAGGGTAATCTATCATTCCTTAATTAAAGTTTTCCTTTGATTTTTAAGTAATTTAAACTAGGATAAGCATCAAAATGCAAAACAGATTAGCTATGACTATTTTTGTAGAACTACATTTGAAGTAAAAAAAAATATCATTTTGTAAATAAGCTTCCTATTTTACATTATTGATTTACAAAATACATTTTAAAAAATGGATATATTAAATTAAGGATTTCATGATTTATAATAAGTTAAAATCATCACGAAGTATCTTTGATACCACTTTTGAAACTCAAGTTTAACTGTAGCAAAATTAATAACCAAAATGTGAAGTCCTAGTAAAAGGCATAAAAGTTTGCATAGTGAGAGGAAATAACATATTATGTTTCTTCTGGATGAAATATTATATATATATATATATATATATATATATATATATATATATATATATAAACTGTTTCTTACATTTTCCAAAGTAATCATTCGTTAATAAGGCGAAAAGTGTACTTTTATTTCTTGTAAATGTTTTGTTAAGCTGAGTATCTGAGAATTTTTCTAGTATTCTCCTTTGGAATATTATCTAATATACAATCTAATGCAATCTAAGAATCTCATGCAATCTAATACATTATTCGCATCGTAAACATAGTTATTTATAAAATGTCTATTAAAGGATTTCTATTCGTATGGAATTAAGGCATTTTGTTTTTTTTATACACTCTTTTTTTAAAGTAAACTTTTAATTGCTCCCATTCAGTATCGAGTTCCTTGCATGTATTTTTGATATCTGTATTCATTTATTTATTCTAGAATTCTAATTAGATTTTTTCATTCTATTTGTCAATATACCACCAAAATTTAAATAATATATTTTCGTAGCAAAATTGGTTTTAAATATTCTCAGTCTTTATGAACTTATTTCCATTAATTTTAATGAATTGAATAATAATGGGAATTAAGCTCCCATGGTACAGGTCCGGGGTTCGATTCTCGAACAACTGGGCAAAATCGACTCAGATGATATTGTGTCGATTAAACTTGCTTGGGAAATAAATATTGATTAAAGAGCATGCTTGGGAACTAAATATTGGGGGTTTTAGGTTAGGGTGACCACTTAACCGGGACATATGCTTTGCACCCCAGGGCTCTCAGTTCGAACAAATAGATATAAGCACCGTAAGCCTTAACTCATCCCCTATGAGCTGTCATGTCATTCAATTTAATTTTAATACATTAGAAATAAGTTGCTTAGTCATTCTAAGCTTGTTTTTTGAACATCAGTATTGATTTGATTGAGCTCACAGCTTAAAGTATTTTCCGAACCAATGTGAACACAATCGCTTGAGGAGTTAATCGAACCCAGTTCACACACAACTCTGTTCAAATGTGAACATTTCATGTGAAGAGCAGAACGCTAAGAGTTAAGATACTAATTTTGATACCGCGTAGACTAACGACCAATAGCTGTTATAAGGCATTTTAATAGCCACCACGAAAATTACCATTCACTTATATTTTTCATGGTTAATGGGCCATATTCATGTGTTGAAGGAAGAAACCCGGGAAAAACGCAAGCACCCATCCGGACCGACATAGATTCAGGTTTTGTGATTCTATTTCCTGTTGTTTAATAAAGTGCTAAGATCGAACCTGAGACCTTTTCCTCCAAAGAATGCTGCCCCACCACTAGGCTACGATGAGCCATCGTTTACCAGCTTAGCAATTAATGAACTAAAAATAAAATTAAAATTTTATCGGAATGAGAAAACAAAATTCAGTATCAATTAACGATAGCCGTTAGTCTCTAATATATTGAATAGGTGTTGTTGAAAGTAGGTACAAATTTGCTTCAAATCAAATATATTACTGATAATGCTGTATTAAATTTACTTAGCTATGAAACCATTTTCTTAAGGAATTGGTTATAAAGAAGACACTAAATTTCTTATATTTTAATGAATAATGCATAAGAATTAAAATTGAATTTAGAATGAAATTCAAGCAGGTATGGAATAAAGAAAAACTATCAAGAAATAAAGATTCAGTTTTAACTAATGACCTCCGTTAGTTTTTTTTTTTCAGATTCTATAAAACACGAATTGACGGTATTCTAACGAAATCAGCAATTCGTGAAAACTGATACGCCAAATCCCTTAACACGTGCTGATTTCTTCCAAAATGCCACAGATTTCGATATAGACTTAAAGCAGCCCTTCAATTACATTTCAAAAGGATTCTAGTTTATCACTTTCTATCTGAAGTCGGAACAATCGAATGTTTCCAGATAACCCCTAGAAAAACAATGCCTTTTTTTCTCATTCTCTCACCAACCACCTTCTTCTGATTTATTATTCAGCCTTGTTCTCATTTCCACCAAGACACGAATTTGGACATGGTCGGTCCTCGAGTGATAATCACAAATGTACACGAATGTGATTTAAATTCCCGAGACTTGCTGCATACTTGAGGTGCAGTTCTCCTTTTTAGTGACCTTTTCGAGAAGTCGGTTATCGTAAGGTGATTATCGTGATCGTGCCCACCCCATGAAACCTTGAAGAATGGAATCGCTGATCGGAGCGGCGGTGAGCTAAAGACGAACAAAAAAAAAAAAAAGTAACCAGTGTCCCAGGGGTCAGCCTATTATCATTTGTTTGTCGGCTGTCGTCTCAACCACTCCCTACCAGCACTGGACACAACGTCCAAGAGCTGGAACGGCGCCCTAAGTACACGGTACAACTTTCCAAGTTCTCGCCAAACCATAAAGCAGATCTGGAGTTCGCTACCACCCCCCACTCCCGTGGAATTTTAATGACCGAAATTATGAGCATGAGAGTGGTTTGCAATCGAGTGGTTTAATTTCGTTTTTTTGTTTCGTTTCCTTGTTTGAATAATAAATCTGGTGTTGTGCTTTCGTTATTATGCAACAGGTGTTAAGATGGTTTTTAAAATTATGTTAAGTAGTTAAGTGGCTGTGTGCTGACTGCATTAGAATGTGGGTACAAATAACCAAAGGTCGAATATTAAAACTGTCATTAAGTATATAAATTCACTGAAAAGCTCAGTGAAGTATGCTTTCATAATTGCTTCAAGAATTATTTATTCAGTTGATATTTAATATCTCTATTGACATGATGGTTTTGAAGACTTTTTCATGTGTTTTGGCTAAATTAGCAATAAATTTAAAATCTATAATATTATTTTGATTTGTCATGTTTAAGTTTTTAAATTATGAGCTTATTAGTAACTATCTTTTAATTCCATTTTTGAATAATAATAATAATGAGTATGAAATTGAATAATAACCAAACAAATCTTTACTTATTAGATCTCTGTTATCTTGAATTGGCAACTAATAATTTGCATTTGGTCCTTAAATTTAATAATTCATTGATTCGATTGCTACTTTAGGATTAGATCGATTCCTACTTTAAGCCATAAATACCGGTCAAATTTACCTTTATGCTAAAAAAGTAATCATAGAGCGATAAATAAAATAAAAACTTGATTTTTATTTTGTATTAGTGAAGCACTTTTTTTACTAATATTCAGTAATAATGTGCTCCTGATTCCATTCCCTTTTCTGTTATCTTATGCTTACTCATGCACTTTAAAAGGAGAAAAGATTTTAAAAATCTGTAAATATTTTTAATGGAGTAATGTTTCACAATATTTACGTTATTTAATTTAGTAAATAGGTCTAAATTGGGGCTTAATTAGTTAAACTGGAATTGATATTAAATAAATTATAAAGAATTTTTTAATTACATTCTACTAACATTTTTAATAGTAACTGTAATTATTTTTAATTATAATTTAGCATTTTAAATTATCAAAATATTTAAATTTAAAAAGAACCTCATAATTTATCTTTATTCGTAATCATTTTTAATCATAAAAATGTATACAAAATTCAATGATTACCTATCATTTCTCAATCTTGACAAATGGTCAAAAAATGCTCTAAAATATGAATCCACTAATTCTTTCACGAGTTATACATTGAATGGGTGCACTTTGCGAATTTTTGATATTTTTTGACAATTTGCAAGATTATACATTTAATAATTTTGCGTTTTAGTTGATTTAATAAGCAAATTTAAGTTTAAGTCTTTTTATTATATACAAATTTCATTCCTTTTATTTCTTTAATTTATTACAAATCTTTTAATTAAATTATTAACTTAGCTTCAATTAATTGTCATACCAAATATCACGAACGATTTTGAATAAAATCGTACAAACGATTTATATAAAAAATAAGAATTCACAATAAAAGTTGAAATTTTTTCTTTTAATTTTTTTAAATGCAATGTTTTCTTAATTCGTCTGTATGCTTTCAAGTAAAGACAAGAAAATAATTATGCATTCAGTTGTGTGAAATTGCTTCTCAAGAAAACTTCAGAAAGAAATAAAAATATTGGACTCAAATTATATGTTAACCACAATTTTTCCAAGTGGCAATGTTTAATTTATCAGCGGAAACCTGCATTTAGAACATCTGTCTAAGGAAAGCTTCGGTAGCACGCATGCGTGTTCTTATTGTAGTCATTACCTTTCGCCCTTCTTTATTTTAAGGGGTGCAAGTGTATATTAGCTGTGACCCCTACCCCACTATAATAACACTATTTAGAACTAAATAATATACATTTATTTTCTTTCGGAAATTTCAGGGCTACTGTGTTTTTTAATTTGATTTGACAAATGACAAAACGTCAAACACGTAATATGATGCATAATATATGGTTTTATAATAATTTAAAAATTATTGTTAATTTTAAATCACACAATCACTGGTCTATTTATCAGCGAAAAGCTCTAGATTTACTGGTAAATTTTTCAGAATTAAATTATTTAAATGCATCAATTTTTATAACTGGATTGTAATCCTATTTTATAACGACTGATTTTTATTTTATTTCTGAATTTATTTGACCAATGACGAAATGCCTATCATGTGATAAGAAATGTAAAAAAATTATTCTATATTCATTAAAAAAGAGTGATAGATAATTTTAAATCGAGTCACTTGTCAATTTATTGCAACATATTCTAAAATATTGCGTTTTTTAATAGTTGTATTTCTTAACTTTGAAGCTTTTAATCATAATAGGAAATGAGATGTGTATTTGGAATAAATTTTTTCATCGTTTATTTTATATATTTTAGTTTTTCAAAAAATGACAAAATACATAACATGTAATGTGTAGCATAATAAATGATTTTATTAGTAAAAAAAAAGGATAGAAATTTTAAATTGGATATTCAATGATGTATTTATAATACCAAGAAACTCTAGAATATTCTTCCACATATTTTTAAATGTTAAATAATTTTACTGTAACATTTTTAATTATAAAAATTAAAATGATGTGTATTTCATATTGATTATTTGTTTACTTTAAATATTTTAATTTAACTTGACCAATGACAAAATGCAGACTGTGTAATGTACAGTTTAAATAACAATAATTAAAATTATAGTGTGTATTTTGGATCGATTATTTATTTTTATTTATTATTTTTTGGTTTTTAGTTTTGTTTGACAAATAATAATATGCATAATATGATATACTATTTAATAAATAATTTGCAGCAAATAGAAAATACTAGTAATTTTAAATAAGACAATTTTTGGTCTATTTTAGTGACAAAAACCTGTAAAATGTTATGTTAGTTTTTGTTTGTTAAACTAACTACCAGTAACGTTTTAAATAATATTTGGAATTGTAGTTTTTATTCTGTGTTAACTAGTTAATTTTTGTTGCATAATTTGGTTTAACACAGTGCATAACATGTAATATGCAGTGTCATAAAGTTAAAAAGTCATTATTAATTTAAATTAGGTATCCATGTCAATTTCTCAACGAGAAGCCCTAGAATATTATGTTTGTTTTCTAATTATTGCGAATTTTGAATATAGTAATTTGAATTGCGATATTTTGTACAGTTTATCATTATTTATTCTGCCTGCTTTAGTTATTATGATTTTTTTGAACGCTTGACAAAATACATCACGTGCTATATATAATGTAATAAATGGTTTTTTTTTTAAAAAAAAATGGTAAGTAATTCTAAGTCAATCATTAGTATTTTGCAGCCAGAAGCTCTAATAAAAATTAAATTAGAATTATGCATCCATCCCAGAATGCAACACGCGCCAACGATCTAGCTGAAAAACAACACTGAACGAAAACAACAGTACACTACCAGGACATAGCTTTCGGCGAACGCTATTAATTGAAGATAGAGAACTTGACATATAGGAGGAGAAAATGAAGTCGGACCGGGTTCCGACCCTCCCCTGCAACCCATCAAGTAGTCGGGTGGAGAGAAAACACTGACGATATCAACACAAAAACGCGTGTAGTACGCACATTGTGGCTATCTGGTTCAGGAATCTATCCATCTGGACCGGTCACGATTGTGCTGTGCGTCTCGGGATCCTCGATCTTTTTTTTTACTTAGTCATTATGTGTCCCGGAACCAAGAGGTGTCCCGAGGCCATGGGCGGGCCTACCCTCCTGTCCTGCGCCGCTTTCACTTCGCCGTAAAATGAATGGCGGACTTCTCTTTTGGACAGGCTTTGTTTTAACTCTTGTCTTCTCTCTGCTTTTTTTTATTATTACTCTGCATCCCACCCCCTTTTTTTGCTTGGTGGAGGAGCAGAGGAAGAAATTGTTTTGAGCATAGAAGACTTCAGGGTTACAGTGTTTGGTTAAGTTCTTCCAGCAGTTTATGCCGTTTCGCTTGATCAAAACTCCACACTGCAAATAACTTGCCGTAATTAAGAAATAAATAGTTCATTAAACTGTTAGTTTATTACAGTTAAATATTTTAAGTGGTTGATTTTTTTTAATTAAAATACGCACTGGTATTTCAATTGTACTTTGCACATATAAGTAGTAATCATTATTTTAAAGAATGTTTGCCCATTAAAATTGTACATTTCGCTTTTTGAAAAAACTGACATAGATATCGGTGAGGAAGTACCTGAGTTATGCTTCCCGGTACTAAAAAATTAGATAAATTCATAGTCCAAATTCATAATAACTAGTAAGCAACAGTACAATCAAATCCTAAAAAGAAATTATCCTGTAATTATCAGATACAATCTTAAAGAATTAGGAAAAGAAAATATCAATTTTTAGAAATAATCAGAATAAATGCAAAAAAATCAAAATTTTTTCTTATATTATTTTAGTCCTAACTAGGTAAGAAACGAAACGCGAAATACTATACTATAGCTAGACTAATTGTTGTATTATATATCTTCAGTGGGGGTTGAAATTTCATAGACAACTCTGCATCACAGTTATTCTATAATGTTTTTGTCTGAATATTGTCATTCCTCTGAATTCAAGAGGCGTGTCAATAAATAATTTCTTTGGTGACAATTTGCTTAATTAATCTTAAAAAATTATTTTGTAAATTGATTGCACATCAATAATGGATTCTGAAATTTTTCACAAGAAATCATTCTAAATATGAACTTTTTTGGATATAAGTACATGTTTCAAAGAACAGAATTATAAAGTATTTTTCAGTATCAATGCATTTTTCATTACCCTTTCTAAAATAATTTTTTTAAATCTTCAATCATGTTTTAATGCCAATCGATTAAAACGTATTTAAAATCGTAATATTTATCATATTCTTTTAGTATTTGAAGACTCTAACAGTTTTATCATTTTAAAAAAGGATTTATTCTTTCAGAACAAATTCTAATCTGATGTGTACTTATTACTAGATTAAAATCTATCAATGAAAACTACTGTTTCTCTTACCTATATTATATTAATTAATTAAATCGTTAAGAAGCAAAGTTTAGCAAATATAAACTCATATTCGATGGAAGTGTGAAAGTATATTTTACCTAAAACAAATTCTCAATTAGAAAAATATGAAAGAAATTTTACCACAAAACGATTCAATGGCGATGTTTTTGATACAAAACAATTTTTCATTTTGGTGTGAATAACATATATCTGTAATTTAATCGAAATTTAAAATAGGCATTTCGTGTTGATTAAATAAAGAAGTAAAAAAATTGCAATATAAGACATAAAAATAATCTGAACTATAAATTTATAATAAAAAATTTGTAAGATATTTTAAATTATATTGGGAGCAAATGTTTGTGTACCTTACATATAACTTAAGCTTTGGTTTGATTTGTTGGTTGATTTGATGTCATATTTTGAACATGGACTTTCTTTACTAGGAACCACAGTTTTAAATCGATACCACACAATACAAATATCCACACCAGCGGAGATAATTGAAACTTTGGGATTGTTGAATGAAAAAAACGGAGTGATAACTATTAAAAATTTCTAAATCGGATTAAATTTCTATAAAAAAATATAGAAAGGCATCTTTAAATTCATATTCTCAAATTTTTAAATGTGATGTGCTGTTAAAATTAGCTTTAAAATTAATTTGTTCTTAAAATTAGTATTACTAACCACCTTAAATGCATTTTGTTTATTTTAATATATTAATCAAATTTTGTGGACTTGTAATGAGAGAGTTATAATTCCATACACAAATGAGGAAATATGTAATTTCTTCATCTCCTAATTTTTAAGTAACTCCATTAAAAACTAATCATGAAGTTTAGCATTGAAGATAGTTCTTGTCTTTCTTTCATTAACTTTTTTCCGTAGCTCTTTCACAAGGTAAACTAGTTATACACAAGGACAAAGAGATTCATTACGGTCTAATAATCTTTTTCTGTTTAGCAGTCTCGAGTTGGTAAACAGTATAAGCCATATTTATTATATTGAAATAGAATTTTCATCTACTTCAAACTTTTAATAAACAGTCAGTGTATTTATATACTTTTATTATTCAAAATATATCCTTTAAATTTGGAGAAAAGAATACAGAATAGATAAAAATAGAAAGAAGTCTTAAAATATTGGTCCTTTTAAATGTTTAAGATAACAAAAATAGCTGATTAAACATATTGAATTAACAGCTGGAATAACTTGTCACTTTATTTTGTTTATAAATTATTTATTATCGATTTTTTAAAAATATTTCTATAAACAATATGGTAAAGGCTATATAATAATAAAATTTATTAACTTTTTTTTTTTGGGGGGGGGAGGAGTAATTATATTTTTGCTTTCATTTTTAGGAAACAGGTTGGATTAAAGTTAGTTACTAACGTTGGTATTAGAAGAAAAAAAAGGCACAATTTAACTGTCACTTTTTCTGTGAATAAGAAAAAAAAAAAAAAAAGCAATGTAAGTGCCTTTTATTTTAACTTCAAAAAACTCATTTCACATGGGTAACCTATTTCCTCTTTCAACCCATTTCACATGGGTATTTTACCTAAGAATTTGTAGATTCGTAATTATTAATTTCTACAAAATGAGAGACACGTTTTCATAAAAGGATGAAGGATTTCACTCACAATATATATTTTCAGTATAAATTTGCAAGATTGCTAAAGAGAATTTTAGATTATATATATATATATAATCTAAATATATATATATATATAACCTAAAAATGTCAGTGTTTAGTTGAAGCAGCTAAGCACAGCCAAGTGCCTTGTCATCTTAAGCCACGGGGAACTGACGAGTACGAAACCTGAGCTGGTAACTTCCTCTCACGGCGTGGCTGATCCGAAAAGGACTATGGGCATTGTGGAATTTTTGACATACAGCTTCTTTGCGCAGCAGTCATCAGCTGGGCTAGGAATCACACTTTCTATATTTAATTCACAAGAGTGACTTATTTATTCCTAGTTTATCGCGGCTTTTTTTTAATGTTATAATTTACTAGCATAAGAAATTTTCGCTACTGTAATCGATGAAAAGTTTCTAGCTCTATGAATCTTTACTACAAATATTAAAACTTTATTTTAGCAAATAACGGAACTATGATAAAATAATTTTATGACGATATAATAGTTATTTCGAAATGAAATTAGTCTAAGTATTTAACAACCCAAAATGAAAAATAATAATTGCATTTTTCAGAGTTAGGTTAGAAGAATCATAAACATTTTTCGTACGAATCATTTGAAGATTTTGGATAGTATTTTGTAAGTGATACTGTGTTAACATTGCTGAAAATGCTATTCCAGATATAGTAAACAAAATAACATTGAAAAAGCAAAATTCATTAGTTTGGTAAAGAAAGCTTTCGTTTTTGTTGATAAGTAGAGAATTCAATATCTAATCCAGCCTTATTGAAATGTGGAACCTACTCTGAAGTAGAGGGTAAAAAAAAAACGTGCTAACTCAGTTGTTGATCCCTTCACTTGACTGTGATTTAAAATTACGAGGTTTGGCTGTATTTAGTGATTTCGACTGGGCAAGAAGACAGTAAACAAAATACTTCAAAAATTTAATCTACTGTGAAATACTAAAAGAAGTGGTTGCAGCAAAATTCAAGCAATATTAAATTATTTAAGTTTAGTTATATTTTTACTGATATAATTTATGATTGAAATTTTAAAAATTTTTGAACAAGGAAAAGACGTTTAGTTAAAAATGATACAGGAATAATATTCAACTTCCAGGGAAATTTGTTGGTAGTTGAAGCTGTCATTAAAAAATAGCGTAAGAAATTTACAGCTTTAAATATTCACACTAAAATATTCATTTAATTAAATATTTCTAAGTTCGTTTATTCTTAATTAATGCATTTAGTGTGTTTGCTTAGACTAATTCGTTAATTTATTACGAATATTACTTTTCCATCTATAATTATGAATAATTTCTTCAAACTTTTATAAATTTGATGCGAAGTTCATTTTTTTGTCTTTCCATTTGCACATTTTCAAAATATGAAGAATTACATCTCCGTTGAAAGCCCATCACAAAACTTACAGACAATGAAAAAAATATAAAGCCTAAAATAATTTCCGGTTACTTTCCCAAGCCACAGCAGAAAACAAGGCACCAAGGGCAAATTGAAAATGGAAGGGGGGGGGGGAATAGAATAGAAAACGATGGCAATCGGTGCCGTGTACTAGCACCTGGGGGTCGACGAAGACAAGGGATCGAACGTGAAGGGAAGCAATTTTCTTATTAACCGTCTCATTTTCACGCTGTCATACTTTATTGGGGATGGATGTGCTTCGCCATTTAACAGATGTTCTGCCGAACTTCGACCTCCTCTGCTATTACGTAGGGGCCGATCTCCAAACATGAGAACCCAATGATCAGTGCAGATGGGCGTTATGAAACGAATAAATCTGTAAATGTTAGACTGAAGTTCGTATCTTTACAAATGTTTGATGGTTTGAATGTAATTGAATACGTAAAGCAATGATAACTCAATGTCTATAAATGGTACAAACAATTCGACGAACTATATTCAACTGAACACCAAACATTTTCCATTTAATACATTAAACAATGTTAATTTACATGTGATTTTGAATAATTTATTGGTACTTGACATCTTGCAGGTTCAATACTTCATTAGTACTAAGAACTATTAAAGAGCTAATTTTAAACCGTATAACTACTAGTTTTATTATGATTCACAAAGTGCTATGGGATTATAAAATAATGAACAATCAATAGTAAGCATTTTATACCTTATATTTTTCAGCTAACCCTTAAGATCTCCGGACCTTAAAATTTCTAACTTTTCTTTGGAGATACGTAAAAAGAAAATGCACGAGCATTTGCATTGTTCACTTACTGAGTTGATGAAACACTTATTGAAATCAAGTATTATGTTATTGATAAACAGGTTAGTATTGTCAGGAATCATATAAGTTCATAATATATTTGAACTTATATGGATCAAACTTATATATAAATATGTATATTTTTGGTATCTTGAAGAGCAGCTAAAGATAGCTGTGCAAAGATTATAAGAAGTTTTTATATATATTACATCTCAAAATTGCAGCTTTAAAGCTCAAAAATGCTATATAAATGGTTATAATGCATGTAATACTAAATTATGTAAAAGTGAAACTAAAGGAGAATATATATAATTTCAAATTTATTCTACACCTATTATGATAATGTTGTTTTCTTTTACAAATTAAATTTTAAATAGGAGTGTTACGAAATTCAAAAGATTTAACTGAAACAAAGGTGAAATATGTGGGGATAATATGTATTATAGTTGAACAAATGGAAAATTTTTTTAATATAATCTGAATATATTATGGAATAACAGTGGCGTTATGGTGTTTCGCTTTACAAAATTGCAGTTTCAGGCCACAACAAGTGTTTCCAAATGACTAAATTCAGAAGATTTAGCTTGAACAAAAGCATACATTACATATTACTTCCCTTACAAGTTCCCAAAGTATAAAAATGTGCTTTCCGATTACCAGAGAGTGAAATGGATGGCCCATTTGAGCAGTGGAGACAAAGGAAATATAAAAGGGGGAGAACAGATTATTAATCGAATGTCCTTCCATTCGACAGGGGTAAGCGAAGGGTCAGTCGGCAGACAGATGACCGGCGACTTATCTTTGTCACCCATTGCAGCGTCAAATCTCTTTTTACATGAAGGGGAGAAATGGGAAAAAGAAAATGGTTTCCATTATTTTATTCCGTTGTACTTTCCTTTTTTTCTCTTCCCGTTTTCCCTTCAAATCTCAACGAAAGGGAAATTTGTGTATTTTTGTCCGAATCGGGAGGTCCTGGAGGTAGGAGGAGCGGAAGGACTTTTGAAGCGTTCAGCGAGAAAATGGAGTATTAATCATAAACCGAAAAGAGCTCCAGAATTCGTTGACAAGGAAAAGGATGGGTCGAAGAATGTTCCGCGAGAAATGGATGGAGTTTTCCTGGCGTTCACATTCTTTTGACTTTTCTGTCAAAATTTAAGTATTAATTTTGCGTTATGAAATAGAAATCTAAAATAATAAAACTTAACGTCTTTGTATTCGACAGATCATATTAGTCTTGTTATACATCTAATGCATAACCAACAGAGATAACTGCCTTTCTTGTTGAAGAATATAAAAATCACCAATAAAAATTAGTTTTTAAATGAATAAAATAAAAAAAAAATCCAAAGGAATTTTTTTAATATGTAAAGAACACTTTCCGTTTTTTCCCCCAAAACTTAGTTATTTCCCTGAGCATCTAAGAATGCACCGAAACACTTGGAATTCTGATTTTTTGTCCAACAGTTTCATTTCTTATATTAGTTTATGACAAATTAACTAACTGTTTGTCTTAAATGGTTTAAATCCAATAAACTAATCTAACTCTTACGGATAATTTTTCGTCACAAAATTGTAGATTTAATTCCTATAATAAATCAGTAATAAATTATTGTATTGATAGGGAATTCACTTCAGATTATAGATCCCAATCAAGTCAGTCCTCATGTGGCTCATCATAATTCAGTGGTTGAGCAACGTTCCTTAGAGAAAAAAGTTTCGAGTTGGATAGCAATCAACGTAGAACAACGGTAATTGTTGTGCTTTTGTCTTCTGTGCTTTCGTCTGTCGGTGTGAGAGGCAGAGATCTTTCCAGGCTTTCTTTTTGAAGACACGTGTAAATGACCCATTGTCTATTAAAAGTTTCCTTGGATGACAATTAAGTACTAGACATTAAACCGTACAATAATCTTAGAATGTTAGACAGTCCATAGCATAGGGTCAAAGTTTGTCCTGGTGAACAAAAACCGATGTAGAGCAGCAACCAAACACATGTTGCTCATTAGAAGCTAGTTATCATTAAGAAGACAATACCATCCTTTACACCCTCTAAGGACAGATACAAAATTGAAACATCAGGCTTTCAATTCAACAATTCTTGAGTTTAATACCCGTCTGTAACATGTAGGTATTTGGTTATTTGATAACCATTTTTAAATGCAGATCTTGGTCCAAATATCCATCTTTTCAAAAAGTGAATATGGAGAGACAAACAAAAAAAAAATTATAATAAAATAATATTTTTAGTGATATAGTAAATCAAAAACTACATAATGAGGGGAACAAAATGAATACTACTTTGAAATACATACAAACAACAAATATTTTTATGTATAAAAATTAATACAAGAATGGCTATGGAACACATAAAGTTATAACCAAATTGAGATATATTTTGAATGCATTGCATTCCGAGTGAACAGCCTAATCAATTACATTTTTTATTATTCCAACTTTCCAGTCTTCTTCAGCTTATTTTTCTAAGCTTATCAGCGCAAGTAGTCTGGTTTCGAGCAGTCCTCATCGCAGAAGGCGCTGCGAAAGTAACCTGCCAGTGTCTTTTTACAAAGAGATTAGCAGCTTATTTTCCTCTGTTATTCATCATCATTATTCTCCTCTACACTGAATATCAGACACCAGCCGTGGTTATCGCCGCTTTCAATCGGCATCACCTGCCGTTGATTGTAAACATAGATGACTTTGAACTCTCAGTATGAGAGGTGAATAATTGAAGGACCAAACAAATTAGGCAGACATGATGGGTATATTTAATTAGCATCTCTGCCTTAGCATTCGTTTAATATATTCTGAAATTCTATACATTCTTGTTTCGTGCGTCAAAAGTGTTGACTGCATATTTTAAGAAAATTGTTAGCATATATATTATTTGCTTTCTTTTAAATTCAAATTATTTTATTACTTTATTTATTTGAACATAATACAAGGAAAAAATTATAAAAAGTACCCAGAAAGAACCATACTTATCAATTCAAATTAAGTATATATTAGGTTGGGAAAAAAGAAATCCATTATTTTTACGTGAACTTTATGTAACTTCTTTTGGATTCACTTTGTAAAAAGGTTTAAAACAGCTTTCATGTAGATTTTTAGGTCTTGCGCGTTACGACTGCTGACATGCGGTTCACTTCGATCATTTTTGATATTTTATAGACATTTTCGACGATGTTGTATCCATACGAGGTGCATCTTTAGCATCCAAATACCCAAACGGAATCGACGAAACCAAAATTGTGCGTAACTGGTTGTTACAGTCTTATATAGGACGATAAACACCTTTCACAATTTTAGCCACACGGCTATCTTTTTCGCCGTTACAAGAGAAAAACGAAAATGTATCGACTTTTCTGTTTGCTGTTTTTTATTTTTAAAACCTTGTACTCGTAACTGAATTAATCAAACAAAAAACCGCAAGAGGATATTTTAGTGTCATGTGTCACCTTTCCAACGAGCATAAATTTGAAATTGTTTGATAGATACCTGACGAGATATCGATCACTACAGACGTCTACCGAAAAAAATGATGGATTACTTTTTCCCCAAACTAATATTATTTGCTTTCTTTTAAATTCAAATTATTTTATTACTTTATTTAATTGAACATAATACAGAAAAAAATTATAAAAAGTACCCAGAGAAAACCATACTTATCAATTCAAATTAAGTATATATATATAAATTTAATTTGTGTGTGTGTGAATTGATACGTGTGTTTCTTTCTGGATACTTTCGACGTCTCGGTTTGACCAAGGTAGCCCCAATTTTCAGACAAAATCCTGCTGTTCCGGCCGGTGTTTGCATCACATCCCGGTAACAATTAATTCCTTTGTCATTAATTTCTGTATTAATAATAAGTCATTCATTTCTATAAATGATATTATCTTCTCTCGCCTTATCTCTCCAAACACGTCCATGCGTAATGGGTGAGGCTTT
>JAPDSC010090378.1:23907-38831 GCA_026290005.1 Latrodectus geometricus | reverse complement strand
ACTGTATACTACACCCACTTGCGTGCAATAATATTGGATTTGCCCACCTTGGTGCAAGTCTTTTGCGATAGAGATACATTAGTCATTTAGTACCGATTTAATTGAAAAGCTATCGCAGTTTTATTTATGTTTTAAGTTAAAGTTTGTGTTCTTTGTGAAAATTCCAAATCAGCCTGATAAATTCACCAAGGATTTAAATGAATTCCAATTTCTGAGGAAGGTATGTATTGTGGTACTACTAAAGATCAAAATGATAGAGTTGAATATTCACATTGTAATTCTTAGTTTTAGTTGCTCAGGGTGGTTGATCCGATAGGAACGATAATTTGTAGTAAACTAAAAGAGTTTATTATGTACTGCTAACTTATAAAAACTGACTAGTTTTTAAAAGATGCCACCTCTAATAATAAAACTTAGGCTTTCAGTTCAAATTTTTGTTCATTAAAATTAAAAGAAATTACTTTTTGTCTTCCTAAAAAGTTTTTTTTTAACCTACATTCATTCCTGTAACAAATGGAAGCAATAGTTTTAAAAGCCTTAGTTCTTTTAGTTGACGAAGAGCTTGAAGAAATGACAGGGTCAAACTGCAATATAGCTGCAAATAGAAAAAAATGTAAAATTGGTGACAGTTGCTATGCGCTACTTAAATCTTAATTCAGGTGTACAAGTAAAGTTGCCAGATTTGAAATCTGTGGTGGTTGAAACAGCGAAACCCTCTCAAATCACTTATGCTCTGTCTTGTTGCAAAGGGATTTGAGCAAGAAAGTAGCTGGCTTTTGAGGAGATATCTGAAACATTAATTTCGGTGGTGTGGAAAAAGAACTACCACAATGTTTTTCATGGACTAAAGAATAACCTAGGATAAGAAATCAATCCATTGATTGCATATGGAGCACACATTTTGCTCAAATGTGTGCATACTGCTGTAAATAATCTACCAACCGATATTGAAGACTTACTGGTGTAAGTAGGACATTAGATTTACAAATATTTTCACGTATACATTCTGCGTAACTAAACTAAAATAATTTGTGAATATTTTGAGATACACTATTTAAACTTATTCGACACTGGATTGACTGGCTTCTGTCAATAATATACGAGCTAGAAAGAATTGTACTGATAATTTGAAGGTTTTAAAGTATTTTTTAAGGCTAAGAAATATCTCTATAAGCAATAAAAAACTTGCTAACTGATTTGATGGGGGATCTCTGCATGTGGTTTATCCACGAACAGCTTGCGTTGCTTAATTGGGTCATTCTGGTTGTGAAAAAAGACAACAGTACAGTTATTGAGATAGCTAAAAATCAAATCTATCAAAAGAAACCTGACAGAAAGACTTCAAACTTCAACTGTGGGCTCAAAAAGCTTTTACAGGAATCTAGACGAGCAAGTACGTAAGAATTTGATGACTTTTATGAAAGATGCATTGTCTACTTAGACCTCTAGACGAACAGTTTCGAAAACCCTGAACAATTTTCATGGGTCAATCTGCTTAATACATGAGAAAACGCCGAAACTTCTGATTATTAATAGCAATCTACTTGACGTTCTCGATATGAATATAAACAAACATCAGCTGTTTGATAAAGCTGTGATTGCTAAGAAGTATTTGCAATCAAATTGGAAACAATGGAAGTAAAAAGAGATTAATCATTTCATTCATGTGATCATTTCAAGTAAAAAAAATATATATGGCTATCTGGTTATTCCAAAGAGAATAACAAAATGACCCTCAATTTGATTAAGATTGTTGAGTATACCTTCTGCTTACTTGGACATCAGAGGGGAGATAATTTTCTTTGATGAACAATCCATGAACTAATATTAAGGATATAATGAAAAGAAATCTGTAGTTAAAGCCTTAATGAATTGCAAAATTAATATCGGTTTAGCTTATGAAATTTTTAATAATCTTAAAATTTTAAAGGACATTCTAAATAAAAAATATATCCTAGCCAATGAAAAGTACTTGCTAGTATTTTTTTTTTCCCCGATTCAAAGCGTTTCGTTTTTCTTTAGTAACTTATAAATATTTGCTTGTAAGAAATTAAATGTTTAAATTTATATATACTTGCCATTTATACATGCATTATAATCCTTGGTTTAGATTTCTAATCAGTAACCATTTATTCATAGCACTAACAATAAAATGCCTTTTTGAAAACTCGCCAATGGTGTATACTCTTAAATATCTCCGTCACACAGAGGTATTACAATGTCCCTTTTTAAAATTTCAGAAATCAAGTAAGCCTATATATTTATATGTATCTTCACATATACCAAAGTGAACAAAACATGAGTAACAAAAAGCAATCGTTTTTCGAAAATCTGCAAGAATATAATAAAAAAGTTTAATTTTTATTAATTTAAATTCCAAAAGTTTTCGAGAAAAAAAAGTGGCTTACAAATCCATATTAAGTATTTCCTGTGTATAATATGTGGATTATGTGTATAAGAAGTTTCGAATTTCGTTGTACGTATTATATATATATATATATATATATATATATATATATATATATATATATATATATAGATAGATAGATAGATATATGCCAAAGCAGATAATCTGATAAAAAAAAAAACATTCCCCATGTCAGAAAAGCAAACTTAAAACTTTAATAAAATTTTGAAGGATATGCAGTTTATGTTTTAGTTAATAAATAACAGATGGCGCCACCACTGGATTGATCTATTTCAGTATAATCGTACTGCTAAATTAAGCTCGAAAACAAATTTATTTCTTGGGAAAGATATTACGGTTGCTATAGGCTGTCGTCAGTTTATATTTTGTCTCGACATGAGCTATTTCATTCTGAAAATATTCAAGTTTATATAACGTCATATGGAATCGAAAGCGTATTAGTTTTAAATTAAAGCATATCAGATTTTAAATTAAAAGCTATAAAGAAGGCAAATAAAAAATGGCGAAAAAAATGTGTTACTGTGAGGTGAAAAGCAAAGCATACGCAATACAAAAGAAAAAAATGTTTTCAATGCGCATTTCGTAGATATCAATTTCTTTCATTACATTTAATTATTAACGGAACAAATATATTTTATTTTAAAAATATGACTAACCTCGTTTCAAAAGTTATTAGAAACTAAAAATCGATGTTTTACAATAATCTTCTCGAAATTATCACTCTTGATTGATCAAGTTTTTTCATTTTATTTACAGGTACTTTCGCGATGAAGTTGATCCAAATAAAGTCCAATCAGATGTTTTCCATACTAAATTTTTTTTCAGTACAATTTATTATACTTTTTAATCGTACTGAGTATTTTTTATTTTATGTGACACCACATTTTCAGCAGTATATATTTCCTACTATTTCGAAAAAATAAATGCGGATTATGTGACGCTTCTTTTTTCTTTTTTTCGAAAAAAATGTTTTGCGAATAATACCCCGCTGCGGATTATATACAAGAAAATATGGTGCGCAAAAATGTGAATTTCATACTTTTGAAAAATTTTTTGTTACAATTAATGTCATTTTTTTTAATTGCCTGGCAAATATTTAAGGCAAATGTTTCAAAACATATTGCGCTATAAAAAAATGAATCTTAATACAAAAAAATGTGTAAAAATTCATAGATTAAAGTCTTTAAACTATGAGCAAAATCTAGGTTAGCTAATGTTATTTTTCGTCATTTTTTTTCTTGTATTAAAAAAATGTATTGGTTCTTTTCTTTCTTTAATCTCTTTTGCCAACATTACTGAATACATTTTTCATATTTTTTTAATTTTTAATGTCCGGAATAGATATTTGTTTGCATATAATGTCAATTATATATTGTGTAAAAGAAGTTGATACATTCAAAAAATTTTATAATCTTTATTAACTAAGAAAAGTTTCGCTTTTATAGTAATCCATACTTTACTCAGAACTAAGCATGACATGACTTTTACCACACACGTTTTTATTGTTAACATTTGAATTGTTGAGAATCCTGTTTTAAAGGGTTTGGTACAAATAATCCCCGTGGGACTTGTTTGGCAGTTACTTTGTGTAAAGAAAGGGTTATTTATATCTTTCTCCCTTTTACAATTGTAATGTCCCTATTTCTTGGTAAAATGTTTCTGATTCTTCTGCATTGTATCCACAGTGACTAACACATCTCCAGCAGGGATGTTTACTGTGGCTTGGAATCCATTTAAGGTTATATGTCCTGGTTGAATTAGTCAGCGTGTGTAAAAAGTGGCTGTAAAGTGACAAACGAAATCACATACCTTACTATACTATATGATAGAATACCCATTTTTTGCACCATTGGAGAAAGTTAGTAACACCATATGTAATATACTGTTTTTTAGCAATTAAATAATTTCCTTAGTTGCATATTATTTCATCTATTTTAAAACATTTAAAATTGACATCAATGTATTTTGGATTCGTTTTATGAAAAATTAAGCAAAATTCTCAAAAAAAAAAAAAAAAATGTGTACTATGTACTAGTATTTTGATAATACGTAGTCCATTTGTCGCTATCCACCATTAAATTGAAAATGGCCTTTTTAAAAATAATATTAAAAATAATAAAATAATAATAATATATCCTTAATAATAATATAGCCTTTTTAAAAATGACGTCATTTTTTATTTTAAACTTCTACAGCCATATATATTCATAATTTTGTTCATCTTGAATTTATAATATCACGTTTTTCTCTTTCATATACCTTCACGTAAGTTTTGTATCGCAATGAATATAAAATCTGGACATGCTTAAATTAAAATATTCAATTATTTATTGAATATTAGTATTTAGATTTAGAAAAAAACTTCAGAAATTGAAAAAATAAATTCTTTTAATTAATATTTAATTAGATTTCTAAAAATTAATTTACTCCAATTGTGTTATACATTTGGGACGACACATAATACGTTGTCTAATAATATGTCAGTGTATCAATGTTTAATTAGATTTCTAAATTAATTTATTCAGGTTGTTATTTGAGAAAACGCATAATACAATTTCTAGAAATATATGTGTGCCAGTGTTTTATTAGATTTAAGAATTAATTTATTTAAGTTATTACACATTTGATAAAGCACACAATACATTATCTAAATGTATAAATATTCCAGATTAAATTTGCATCTGAAGTAAAAACAGTATGCACAGAAAATCATGATTAGACTAAAAAAAATTGGCGGCATGTTAAGCAACCTTGAATTTTAAAATGCTGTTTGACACGTATTGAAAATAGCAAGTTGGGTGGTCAAATGTAAATGATGCATTGAAACTAACCTGAACAATTGTAATCTCCTACGGCCTGACTCAAACCCCCATGTCTTGTCAACTTGATCAATGGTTCCAGGATTGTCGAGGCAGAATTGTAACTTCAGGCCCGGTGACATTCTGCGAACGGTCTCTTTCTTTTATTGTCCTTTTATTATTATCGTTTCGAGACCCCAGGTAAAATGATAGCTATGGGGCTATTTAGAACCTTCCGTGTAGAGGAAATCTCAGAAATTTCTATTCCTTAGAAATTTTCAGAAATTTGAAATGTTTAGCCTGCCGTACACGTTACGTTTATGCTTCTGGATCTGCATGACACGTTACAAAATGTATTGCTTGTGGGGCAGTATGACGGATTCGAGAAAATTCCCATTGTGATTTATATTTGCTTTTATATAAATTCCCAAATTAAAAATAGTTTTTGAAGATAATCACAGATCTAACTTCTTTTGTATTTTCCATTAAAGAATATTCCAAATTAATTAATATGGAAATATATTTTATCTAAAAAATATACTTCTATAAAATTATTTAATTTATTGCTTTGCTATGTTCATCCATTTTTTACACGAATCAACGCGAATACATGATTTAAAATAGGTTCTGAATTATGATGGACATGTACATCCACATTCGGTATAGGAATCGAGCTTACAAGCATGTGAACTGAAAACCAAAGCGATGCCTTTCCTATTATCCGCTCTTATTTTTTAATAATTTATACGTTTTACTGTGAAATACCAAATTTTACTATGCCACAACTATAAAAAAACACCCGTAAAAGAGTAAAAAGAGATTTTATAAGTAATTACTAATATAAAATCGCTACAAAGCCTACATTGTAAAACATTCATGTTTTTATCGGAAAATATTAACGTCGCAACGTCCTATTAAAACAATCTAAGTTCAAGTCCATAGCTTTCAGCTGTGGATTTGAAATAAAAATCAAACTTGGATATAAAAATCAAACCTTGTTTTGATGGATCTCAAAATTTAACCAAATGACAGCAATAAAAAATAAAGTAAACAAGGATATAAATTTTCACATTACAATATATATTCAAATTAGATATTGAAGGAAATAAATCTAGAAGAGTAGAGAAATTGGTGTTTCTCTTTCAATATCAGGCTGTAAGCGCACTCTATCTTGACGTAAATATTGACAGGCAATTAATGAGGTATTAATGGCTCCTTTCTCCTATGAGCCTCCGGGTCTCAGAAAAGATTTACCTGCTAGAAATCGCACTAGTTTGTTTGGGGGAAAAAAAGCAGCAAAACAAATAGATGGAACCGCTAATAAATTCTCAGATTGAAAGTATAAGAATAATAGCGACAGGCCCACCGCCGTGATCAAGTATTATGTTAAGGAGAAGTTGCATTTGAGGTTAAGTGTTTAATCTTGAGGTCAAAAGAGGAGATGCCGCATCAGAAATTAATATCACTTTGGTAATGAATTTTTTTAAGAGATTAATAAGAGGGGGGGGGGTAATGAGTAATTCTATATTGGGAGAGAAAAAAATGTAATCAGTTTCATTAACAAGTATATTACTTTTTAAATTAGTGCTTAAAGTATAATATATTCAATAGCTTTTCGATATATATGTAAATACATCATAATTTCTGAAAAAAAAGTGGTGGTGTTTATGTGTTTAAGAGTTGAATTTTCATTTATGTACCATTTTCAGGATTCTGTGCATAATATCTTTAAAAATACAAAAATCAATGATATTTAAAAGGAATGCTGAAAGAAGTGAAAATTGTTAAAAAGTCTCAATAAAATTAGATCCCCAGATTTAGTTGGTGAAATTAAGTTGATAGTCATGGATATTTGATGCCCAGATAAAGAAGTTGAACGGTACAAAAACATATGTGATGGTTTTTCACGTTTAGGTCATTCAGTTATAATTTGGTTTAAAATTTTCTGGATTTTAAATTCATTTCTCTCGTAAAATATTCAATTTCGAAGACTCATAAAATATTCCATTTCGTAAAATGTTCACTTGAGGTACAATTTGCTATAATTGATTATAAACACTCAGGAACAATGAAAATAGCTCACCAAGAGGAAAGAAAGGTACACCCACGAAACTTTGCAAATAAGTACAATGAGATGCGTTGATCCAGGTTTGGCACCAATGTGCATAGGCATACAACCAGCAGTAGAGAAACAATCAAGAAGTGGACCTTATATAAATTGGTGCTGAGTGGAAGAGTAAGTCACGTGATGATCACGTGCCTTCCCCAGGAGGACTTGAAGAACGCGCCGTGTTGCTTGCCAGGTCAATCGCACAGATTATACCGTCAAAACATGTTGGGAGCTGTGGACACGAGATGGCAACCATGTCCAACGTACTGGGTCTGGGGCGAGAGGATCAAAGAATCGTACGGCAACCATTCGTGAATTCGTGTGGTATTCCTAGGCCACTCGCGTCACATGCGGCCTCGCCTTATCAGCAAAGAACAATACATACTTGCAATTAACCAGTGTTGGCTCGTTCTATTGCAATGCCTGTTGCACACGTTCAGTTGATACGAGTAAAGGTCAGCAGTGACCGTTCGGCTAGTTTTTAGCAGTTCATAGTGAGCCATTTGATGATTAGTCCACCAGATACAAACCAAATCTTGTGTGGATGCATAAGTTGTTTTGCGCTGTGCGAGACAGTATCCTAGGGTGATAGTGCTATGATTTCATCCACAGGAGTATCCTCAAATGTATCTTGCGCCACAAAACCCAACCAACTATCCCCAAATGTTTGACATCTTCCTTGACTTGATGCAGCAGCTGATAGGTCCGCTTTCAAATCGTAAAGCAAACTATCAAATTAGCTCCTTTGACAAGTCCATTTCTATTTGCTACAATACGATTGATAAATGTGCGCGGTGGACCTGCTTTTATAACGACTCATATTCCTACTCTCCACTGAGTGGTGTCTCAACTACTTCATACATTAATTTGCATATTTATTCTGACTTCATTTTATTGCAATGCGAAAATGGCAAGACATTATTTTGTTTAGCATAGATTATCAAGTAAAAAAATCTGATACTAATTGAAACTTTCATTGTTTTAGTAAAAATATTTTCCTTTTAGTATTGGCAGAAATATAAATAAGAAATGTTTTTTAATTGTTTAAAAATAGCTGGGAAAATTTTTAAAAAAATCCCATTTTTTTTTTTTTTCGAGTTTAAGGCAGGTTGGCATTCTGGGATGCGTTGTTCCATCTTTCCAACTGAACAATAATTTAGTGTGGAGTTCGACCTGCTCACTACACATATGCTATAGGAACTCGTTTATAGTGTTGGTAACCAATCCCACTATATTCATACAGGGAAAGAACAAAAACAGGAGTTAGAGAAAGAGAAAATACATCCATGCCCCAACCGGGATTCAAACCTAGGACCTCACTATCCGCAGTCTGGCACGCTGATCTCTACAGAGGATGGGCAGCAATCAGATTTTTAAAAAATGATAATGCAAAATCGAAGGAAAATTTATTTTCCGTAAGAGCTTTCATTGTAACGTTGTAATTATTGAACATTTTTTAAAAATTACATTAAAATATTGCTACAGGCCTAAGAAATATTGCATGCATTACAGAGAGCAGCTTCTAATATAAAAAGTAATACATATAGAGATGTTGTATAAAGAAATGTTGTTGATAAGAGCTTCCTGATAACCACTTAATGCGGATTACGTACACTGCGGGTGTTTCTGAATTATGTAATCGAAGCAACAATGTACGTTCGTGAAGTTCAAAATCTTTGTGATAGACAGAGCAAAATTTAAAATCTTAATAATTGGTTCACCTTATAATAATTTGTATATCAAAGTCTACCTAACTAGTATTTAATTACCAAGTTAATATTTATTTTATACAACTCGAAATTCTACATAGAACCTTATTTAAACACCCAAATACACTAAACTAAGAAGTGATCATTAGCAACAAAGCCAGATGGTTCCATGAATCTTAATCCATTATACTGTGGGCAAGCCCATAAGAACATTGACACACGGACAATCAATCAATCAATTTCAGATATGCTCCATTTCTTCCAGGTGGAGAGGCTTTAGGGACATTCAGGCGTATCCAAATGTGTCAAAATATATTCGAATCCTCAGTCAAGATTGAAATTTGACACCTTAATCACAGTCCTAACGCATTTTGAAATGCGGGAGTTGTTACTGTCTGGATAACAATTGCTTAAAGTTGACTCAGAGTCACACATATTTACAATGTGTGTGGCTTGAATCCATGATAATGATACGAAAAATAAAGTATGGAATATATATATATATATATATATATATATATATATATATATATATATAATTTTACTGAACTATTTATAAAATATTTAAAGTTGTAGCATTCTAATTATTTATAAATTTACTCATAATTGCCAATACTTCTTTCTACAAAAATTGTGTGTTCTCTTCTAAATAACAATGACTATAAAGTGATTTTTAGTAAATTTAAACAATTCAGTTTATTTTATAATTACATAATTCATTTATTGTTATGCACATTACTTGTTTTTCTAAATAAATTCTGTAGGGTTAATTAACATGCGTGACACAAAATATTTTGCTTACCATATCTCAATTTGATACTAATTTTTTTATGACATTTTTAATTGTCAATATTACATTTTAAACTTTTTCTTTTTTTTATTAAATAAATATTGAAGTATTTTTGAATAAAGTATAAATTAATGCCAGCATTTATTTGGGTTATAAGAAGATAATAATTCAAATTATTGTCTTTTATAAATTTAAAGCTATAGTTTAATATGCATTTTTTATTTTGCCCCATAATAAGCGTCATCTACATATATAATTTCTTCAAAGTTATAAATGTAAACACTCACTCTCTGCACAATATTTCTCAGTTCGAACCCCATAGCTATTTATCGATAATTTCCTTCCAATCAAATGAAATTAGATCAATTGCAAGATTCACGCTTGAGGTGGTATTTCAATCCACGGATTTCTGTGTATAAAATAGAGTCTAAATGAGCTACAACTTTGCCTATCTTTTAAAGGTTTTATATGAAACCATTGACAATTGCCATTTACACGATTCTAGTGAGGGAAAAGCATATAAAATATAATTTCTTTAAAGGTGTGCCATGCTGACAGGAGAATAATTAATTCTTGGCTTTAAATTACAAAATTCATAAGTTCGCTATTTAGCACGAGTATAGATACATGTTGCATACTCCCAGTATCTAGTCCAGGTTTGAGATCTACTAGTTTCATGGAAACTCCCTGGTAGGAGTCTATGTAATTTAAAAGCAGAGACCAAGTAGACTTCCCAATTTTTGACTTGCCAACCCTAGAAGTATCATTTCATTTGGAAGACATTGCGACTATAACCTATTCAATATCCACCAGCCACCTTTAGTGAATACATTGGATATTTTGCCAAATCGGGATTCGAACTCACTATCTTCCATTAATGAGAACGGTGCCCTAACATTTCAAGCTACTGCCACTTAACTTAGGTATTTGTAATAGTTAGGAATTTAGTTTAAATATTTAGTGCTAGTTAAAATTTAGAATTGGATTTTTAAAAAAGAATTTCGTTATAGATAAGTTTTCAGAATGTAAGTAACTAATGCTCAAACAATTAAAATATAAACTAATGCTCAAACAATTAAACGGCAATAATGAAACCATTCAATTTTTTTATTGATTTTACTTTTTTCATATAAGAAAAATTCAATGAACCACAGCAAATAACTCAAAAAGGATTCTATAAATTCAAATAAGTATCCGCGTGCGAGTATCTTCTACCCGCATAATAAATTATTTTTAGATATAATTGCTGTTTTTTTCCCCCCGATTATATTGTAACTGGGACTGTACCAGAATGCGGACTTTCAGTTAGCAAAAACCTAACTTTCGGTAATTTGAAATATAGAGTCTAGCTCCTTTACCGACGTAAAGAACCTATGATTATCTTAACTGAGGTATGTGATTTCGGTTGAAAACACTTCCATTGCTATAACTCCCATTTCTTTTTGTTACTTGAAACTTATCAGCGACATCTCTCGATGCACGACTTTTGATGGGACTTGCCGATCCTCACCGCTTCCTTGAAGACTAAAGGGCCTCGTTTTGTTATTTTTCTTAATTCCAAAGTTAGGTCCGGTTTGCCTTCCAGACAGGTGAGTGAAGGTGTCTCGCCTTTATACAAATCCCATATATCACTATTTGCTAATATGATAGAGGTGTGGTCCACTTTTTTACTTTATGGCTAAAATTTTTATTTTTAATCTCCCTTTTCAAGTATCTTCTTACAGCGCACATTATTCTTTTTCGGATTTATTGTAAAATTTTTCGTTCAATCATTCTTTGTTCTGATGGTGATGTAGATTTTTAATTCTGTATATAAATCATTGCTGATTTCTCTTCGAAAATTGAATGAGCAATTGTAGCTCATTGCATCAGGGAGTCATTATCGTGTTTGCGGTGGCCTGGTTAGTAAAGGCATCATTCTCATTATCAAAAAATAGTGAATTTGGATCCTGACTTAACCAAAGATCCGTCGCGTTCGATAAAGATGGTTGATCACGTTAGTCTCCATGTCCTCCAAATTAAATGATACCTGTGGAGGTGGCAAATCAAATATAGGGGTCACCTATTTGGTCCCTGCTTCTAGATTACCAGCCAACTGCTTGCACCTAACAGGTTAGGCCTAGCTCTGGACTAGGTACAGAAAAGTATGCTCTCTGGTGCAACAACTCTCGTGTTTGTAAAGTCAAAATTTCTAGTATGGGTATGATTTTTTTAAGGATTTTTATAGGGAAAAATATTCGCTATTAAGGAGTAAAAGCTTAAAAAGCAAGTGCTATCTCGTGTAACGATTAGTTTTGATTGTGTTAATCACCTTATGGTTCCTTTATTGCACACAATTCTAATTTGATCAGGACAATTCTAATTTTTAAGCAGATTACAACTATAACAAACGTGGTAAAAATAGAACCAAAGTTTCAATTGAAGGCATATCTGCTCATATGGCAGCTTATATCTGGTTGTCATCAATTAAGATAAATTCAAATCATCTGAGGTAATTCATTGTATGACAATAATATGACATAGAAATGGCTTAGGTAAGTATCTGGCAAGTGTCAATCCAATAAAAATGACATTAATGAATGTTACACTAATCAAAAGCATAATCCATGAATAAAATATTGCGTTAACGTTTATGAAGTTAGTATATTGCTTAAAGTTTTCGTAAATGATTAACTATCCTTGTAGATTATCTAAATGAATAAAATTATTCTAATGTTTCGATATTAAATCAAGAACAACTAAAGGTGGTGAAATGAAAATTATTAACATTATAGTGTCATCACTGATATTTAGTTAACTTAAAATAAAAGCAATGTTTCATTTCGAAATTTTAACAATATCATTCAATAGTTGATGATTTGAACTATCAATTAAATATGTGTGGATTAAGTAACATTTCGTCTTGAAACTCTCCCCACTTCAAGAAAATGAGGCGTGGCTCTTTTTCTCTCTTAAAATAGCCATCTATGCCTAACCATTGGAAGTTAAAAAAAGTATTCACGCCATCGGATAACCGACTGTTCATATTCCCAAACAAAGTAATTCCTGCAAAGAAGCAACGATATTTGCTCTTTAATTTATAAGTATTATATTTTTACTCTTTTCAGCGTACGCGTTTACGCTTTTCCCAATACGCTGCCAATAAGAAATGCTATAGAATACGGATGAAAGACCGCGACATTTAAATATTTTATAGCTTCAAATTTTCTACACCTCATTCGATTTATTTTTAACTTATCTAAACGAGAGATCTTATTTCGTAGTACAAAATAATGTCTGGCAGGAAACTAATAACAATTCGTTATTCTTAAAAATCGTGATTTTTAACCCGAAAGTTATCGACTCGTTTTCCACAGGAAATTATCCCCACCGTCTTAGACCACTGCTATTCAATAATATGTATCAAAAAAATTATTTTCATTTGACAAATTATGTTTCTTTCCCTTTCATTTTTTCACTGCAAGTAAGTTTTTCTAATTTCATATTTATCATTTGAGTAAAAAATAAAATCAACAATCACTATTCCATCATTTCTTTCAAACAAGAAAACTACATTCGCTTTAAAATGTTAAACTTTTTTCTTTAAGAGTACGCATTTAAACAAAAGCAAACATAATTCCTTTTCAACTATTAGACATCATAGCTTGTAGGGAACAAACTAGACTAGTGTCTCGAGATAGAGCCCCAAAATTTGGCTCCATATGAGAATTCTGACGCATGCGCATTGGGTAACAAATTTTGATTAAGATTCAGTAACTTGGTGTTGTAAATAATGCCATAAATCTATTTGGTAAGCTGATTCATTAAATGTTTTAATGTATGCATAATTTAAAATGAAACATTTTGGGTATACATATAATCCGTCTTTTCAAAATACATGTAGTGACTTATTAATATAGTATTTATATAAATATAACAAAATATTAGTTAATCCACGGTGTTTGTTTAAATAAATACTGCGTAATATAAGAACAGTGGATTATTTTTTTTATTCATGGGTGTACCAACAAAATCTATTAACAATAATTAATTTAAAATTACTGATTAATGTATAAATTCGTAATTTACTATTGTTCATGTGTAATTTTCGATGAATATTAAAACAGACTGCATAATCTAGCATAAAAGATTTCTTGGCTGCTGTTGGCTAAGGTTTTAATGGCGAATTCCGGTAATGGGCAGACAGCAAACGGGAGCCAATTTGCATTTAAATATACTCTAACATAAATAATTATTTATTAAAATAGCATTATATTCATATACTTATTTTTGATGATAACCATAAAAGCTAAATGGATAAACTGACAAGCGAACTCCATTCCAAATTAGACTGAGTGTTAAGAAATAAAAATTTGTGATACTAAACCCAAGCAATAGTCACATTGTATACCCTAAAATTATTGCAACCACTTTCTTCAACTGCGCATGCGTCTGAATCCAGTTCTGGTGCTGACTTTCGGGACTCTTATCTCAAGACACTAGTACAAACAAGCACAAAGAATATCATGTTCTGACAGTCCCCCCCCCCTAAAGCACAAGGAAGAATAATAACATTTAAAACGGAGGGCTGTCCTACCCGAAGGTACACGTCCAAGAAAGGACCGTTAAGAATCAAAAGAATAAAAGGACCAGCAAGAACCACCCAGTTCAGAAGTACTCATTTCAAGTGAAGGCACTCGTTGACTACATTACAGTGTTAACGTTCTCTGCTTTTCCTTTTTTTTTGTTTTTACTACCCAAAAATGTTTAAAAGCACCAATTTTTTTAAATTTGTGTAGAAACGTGTGCTTGTACCTCACACGCCTACCATACTTACCATCTGATTACTGTACCTAATCTCACTTGTAAGTACTTTTTTAAACTTATTTCTGAATTTCAAAAATCTTGATTCAAATAAAAATTAATTTTTTCAAATAACCTTTGAAATGTTTTATGGTATTTATGTGTGTATTTAAATGAAGGACGATCTTTGGAATTGAATAAGAATTTTCTTTTTATTAAATATATCAAGAAAACTCTTGCGTTTTTTTATGTATTGTTTAATATATATATATATATATATATATATATATATATATATATATATATA